>CM062641.1:1353343-1430843 GCA_025617555.3 Puccinia polysora
CAGTCTGGTAATCACAATACTAAAACACAGCCAAGTTATATTTTACCTATTTTTTTGGTACTTTAAGGTTAACAATAATAATATTGAATCAATCCAATGAATAATACTTTAAACTCCAGTGAAAGTCAAATATATGAAACTCAAATTCTAACAGTATCATCTTTTCTTTATTTTTTATCCTTATAGAATCTATTATTTTTCAAACCCATATTCTGACCTCATATTTATAATTTTTTCTTTTTGTTTCATCATCTTCCCTATAGGAATATTCCAGTTTTTCTAATGGATTATTCATTAGTTTTTTTCTATTTTGGGCCCCTTTTCTGGTCTCTATTTTTCCTTAAATACTGTTTGCTCTATTTTAACTTTTCAATTTCAATCAATATATCTTGTTTTCTTCAACCCATACCATGACTTCAAGAAAAGTACTTTTGTGACATAATTCTACCCTGAGAGACCTCATTCTCCCTATTCTTCAAAAATTTAACTTAATTTCATCTTTTATCCTCCTTTTTTTTATCTTTCAAGCTTAAACTGCCTTCAATAAAAATAAATATCTTAGAAACACATATCACATTTTCATTCCTGAATATATTTGGCTTCCTAGTATACTCCCTGTTGTTATGTAAACCTTGCACCAAGAATTTTTAGCTCATTGGTTAGAGAAAACTGCATGCAATGGGTCAATGTGGGTTCAATCTGTTAGAATTATGGCCATCAATTAGCTTAGGCAAATGAGCAGTATTTGAAGCAAAAGAAATGCTGGACACTGGGTGTCAATATTGTCTAATGGGGCTCTCACAATGGGGCAGTATCTTGGATGAATTTGATTGGAATGATGAATGAATGGATGGAAAACAGCAGGGAGAAGGGCTCCTTAAGTACAAAAGATTGGCTTCTTGTGAGCCCATGATACCACAAGCCAAAAGGAAAATTTTCCGCCCCAAAAGAGCTCTACAGGCTCTACTGGCCTTGTTACTTGGTTTGGACTACATCAGCCCACATGGCATCAGTCCCTGTACCCTTACAACCAGCCTATTCCAGTTATTTCTGGTGTTTCCACCTCAATGGGGCTGAACCAGCCCCTTAACTGTTCAATCCCCTTGGTTGGTTGTAAAGGAAAACCAGCCATGATGACATTTATTGCCTTGTTTATGGGCTGGTTGCCTCATGCAGCCAGCCCCTGGCCCCTCAAATGGGCCAGGTGGGACCCAGGGCACACCTGGGTCCGGTCTCAGACTCACATGGGGGGGGTGTGACCAGCGGACATGCTGTCCCCCCCCTCTTTCTCTCAAATTGCTGGTGGGGGCGGTCAAATCCCCTCACCAGGGGCCCTGGGGGTCAATACCCTCAGGGGGTTGTCAAGTAAGTTGGCCTGGGAGGGGATCAGGTCCTCCCAGGCCCATTGCTCCTCCCCCTCCGTAAAGGGGGGGGGAGAGCGCCTCTAATTGGTCCTTTCAACCGCTTGATGGTGGAGGGGTGGTGAACTCCCCCCCCACCTGCCAGTCGCTCAGCTTGTGGCCAGCGCCGCCACCTCCTTGGGCAAGGGGGTGGTCAGGTCCCCCCTGCCCTGACCAACCGCGCTGTTGCGGTCGGTCGCTGGATGGTTAAACCCAGCCAGCTTGCCCCCATCCCCCTCGCGATGGCAAGCAAGGGGAGGGGGAGCAAGCTGGGGCCGCAAGCCCCGGCTCCGTGGCGCTGGTCGCCTAGCGCGACCAGCCGGGCCCACACGGGATCCCTTGGCCGCGCCACAGCCCCGCTCAGGCTGTGGGGCCCCGCGTGGGCCGTACCAAGAAACACAGGCGGCCCCAAACAGGCCGCAACGCGGGCAGCGGCCCCGAGCGGGCCCCAACACGGGCGGCGGCCACAATGGGCCGCCCCAAGCCCAAATTGTGAGAATTACATACTTTGGCGGGCCAGCCCGTCTGGCCAAGTATGTCCATAATAAAGCTTGGGCCCTCTTATGCCCAAATAAGCCCATCTGGCTTGGGTGGCCTATCCACCCTGGCGGGCTTGTGAGGGCCTGTGTCCCAAAAGACCATAAAAACGTGTTTTGGCGCCCAAATGCCCAAAACCAATAACACCCACATAGGCCCACGTGGCCCATGTGATGTACAATGGGCCGTGGAGGCCCATTTTTGCATCCCATTTGGATTACACACTCCTATGCACATTACCTGAGTGCAACCGCATTTTAACACAATCCCCAACAATTGTGTTACCTTTTCCCTATCTTTACAGGTTATGAGCCCAGAAATGCAAGTTGTAGCATACTGATTTAATTTCATGCTGAATATCACACTATAAAATTGAAGAAAAAACACAATAATATGGGGTCAGCGGCGCGTCAAAAGGGTGCTTGGTGTATGGGGGAGTGTTGTGATGTGCACCTTGCACCAAGCGGTTGTAGCTCAAAGGTTAGAGCAAATATCATGCAATGGGTTGATTTGGGTTTGATTCCCACTGACTGTGTTACCTTTTCCCCATCTTTAAACCCCCCCTTGCAGAAATCTGTGTCAAATGCAGAATCCTATCTTGGTTAAAAAAATTCATCCTTCTGTTATTTTGAAATGAATCATCATCCTTCTAAGCTTTGGAAACCCCTTTTCTAAAATTTCACTCTATTAAGAATGTTTGCTTTTTCAGGAATACCATTCCTGGACTATCTTCATCCTCTTCTACTTCTCATTTTTGATTATCCAATTCCTTTTCAGATTTTTTTTTCATGAATTCTCACTCCTCTGATTCCCCACCATCCATTATTTTTCTATCTCGACTTATTTTTTCTCCCCAAATTTAACATTTCTATTTGACTTGCGTTTCTCCTTCTACTGAATCTTTCTAAAGCCCACTAAAATCCACAAATTTTTCTTTAATTTCTTTTTCATTCAATCCTGAAATAACTTTCAAAAATCATTACCAAGACACCATTCCAGAAATTGCTAATTTGCAGAATTAATCCACTCATCATGAAAATTCACCTTTTTATACTGTTATATAAAAAATATCCCTTGCTAATACAAAGAAGCCCTAAAACATCCTGCCTTTTCAAATTTTTTTATTTCAACAAACAAAGATATACCCAAAAAAGATATACAAAACAAAGAAATACATAACTTGGATGAATGCCAATTGTTTTCAATGGTTGGAAATCAAGTTTCTTTCATTTGCTTTACTTCAACTGGGTACCAAAATTGAAGAAAAATCAACCTAAAAAACCTTTTGAGAACAAAGCCCAACGGTGTTTCCCAGGCTCATTCAAAAACAAAGGGCTTGAATGTAAACCAAAATTTTATCCTACTGGAACATTGACCTCTCTCAGGCTACTTATATCTCAAGATGCACAACAAAATCCAAATTTTAAGAAATTAAATTTTTAAATTGCCTTTCTCAGAGCTCCACTTCCCCAAAAAATCCTCATCAATGTTCCTCAAGGCTACTATCCTATTTCAAAGGGCACTCATCAGACTCAAAAAGTTTCCTCTGGAAAATATAAGAACTCTCTCAAACTTTATTTCCTCAATAAACTAAAGATATGTTACATGGATCCTTCATTTTCTGGAAATTTACACAATAGATGTGTGTCCATTTAAAAAACATTTATTATTGGACACAGCTAGTTTTACCTCAAAAAATTGATAATGGCATACCATTTTTTGTGTGCACAGGTTCAAACTAAAAAAATTGTTTAAAAATTTCTTTTATAAAGCCTTTTGATTGGCACATTCCAAAAATATTGGAATGTGGACCTTTGCACACCAGAAAAATGGTGTCCATCAAAACAATCAAACAATTTTTTTTTTTGAAAAATTCAAAAACACACTTAGAATCATGTTAAAACTGACAGATTAAAGGATTCTATTTCAAATTCTAGGACCAGCAGAGTCTTTGACAAGAAAGAAAAGAAAACAAACTTAAGGAAACAATACTAAGACACTCTGAGATGACAGAGAGAGTATCTTACCGGTGGGATGGGTCTGTTAGTGAGGAAATGAAAGGTTGGACACAATGGAAGGAAACAAGGAAGACAGGAGAACAGAGAAGGACTAAGGTAAAGAATCAAAGGAGAATGAAAGTGAATATAAATTGCAAAGGAAAGACTGAAAGGGAGATGGGTTGTCTCACAGCTAGACAGAAATTGAGTTTGAGAGCCATTGAGACGGGACCTGGTCTTGAGGAGATGAGTTGAGGGTGGTTGAGGCGAGACGTGGTTGATGTTGAGACTTTAGGAAGAGAATCAAGGTTGAGGAAAGATTGAAGAAGAAGGGGGAAGAAAGCAGGAATGAGGAATAGTTGAGGAATTGAGAAGGGGTTGAGGAATGGAAAAGGGATGAGGAACAATGAAGGAACAATGGGTAGAAAGGAAGGATCTAGCAAGGGACTGATCAGGAATTGAGCCAGGCTGAGTGAGATTGGAGGAGCGTTGTCCAGATTTGGAGTGATGACACCGGAAGATGTGAGGACTTAGAGTGAGCGCGGCTGTCAACTCAACAAAAACAAAAATTCAATTTTAAATTAGTCCTCAGGATGAGATATAAAATTATTTAATGGCAGAAATCTAATACAAGGAGGTGAATTTTTTTTATGTTTTTTTCCTTAATCATTTTAATGTTCCAATTTTTTCTTCCAAGAAATTTCCAAAATGGGCAATGTTCAATTTGCAACACTGTGTTTGTGGATGGCCGCAAAATGCTCTTTGCAACGCACCTGAGTTGAGACTGCCTGTTTACAACCTTTTTTTATATTATATATATATATATATATATATATTTAACATTTTTTTTCTCATATATTATTTCTTTTTTTTATTTTAATAAATAAATAAAAATAAATTGATTAATTTATTAATTGAATTCAAAATATAAATATAAAATAAAATGCAAATAAATGAAATAAAATGAAATAAATAAAAAATAAAAAAAATCAGTAAAAAAATAAAAAAACAAATAAAAAATATTTTTTTCCACAAATGGGTTGCAAATTTTGCCACACAACCCTTTTTAGGTTGAAAATGGAGGTTGTAAGTTTGCAAATTTGAAATTCCCTTCAAAAATATATGAAAGAATGAACAAATAATTCTAAATTATCAAAAAACAAAGAATTCCTCATGAATCAAATACCAAGAAGGAAATTGTTTTGGGCAGAAATTTTGAGCTCTATAGACTGGATCCTCAATTGAACCTGCAATATTAAGGCATTTTTTCGTCAATTTTTGTTTATTAACTCATTCCAGCTTGAATAATTTGGAATTACAAAAAAAAATAACAGCTCTAAAACTGAATTTATTTATGGCTTTCTTATTTTTTGCAGAATGTTTTTTCATTCTTTTGTATTTTTCTTGAATTTATTTGAAGGAAACACAGAATTGTTACGGTTATTAAGGGAAAAATAATAAGAATTACCCCCTTGAATTTATTATATTTCTTTTATTACAGAATTTTATCTCTCATCACAGGGTTTCTTTTCTATATTCATTAAGGCATATCAGAGTTAGCCCACCCTCCATTAAAAAAAATTGCAGGTTTAGGAAAAATACCCCAATTTCTACCATCCCATTAAAAATCAAAAAACCCCACTTATTTAACATCAGATGTGTCAGAGCTAACTGAAAATAAAAGGGTTTTTTCAGATAAATGATTTGAAGGTTTTTGCAACTTCAACCAAAAATTGGTCCACATCATGCACCCCTGGTTTCACACCCCCTTCAAGCTCCAACCTTATCAGAAAAATCTGGAGTTTATTGCTCTCATCACTCATCACTCTCATCACTTTATTGCTCTCATCATTTCATAACTCTCATCACTTTATCACCCTCATCACTTTATTTCTCTAATCCCTTCATTGATCTCATCACTTCATCACTCTCATCACTTTATTTCTCTCTTCAATTCATCAATCTAATAAATTTATTGCTCTTATCACTTCATAACTCTCATCACTTTATTGCTCTCATCAATTCATCACTCTCATCACTTTATTTCTCTCATCAATTCATCACTCTCATCAATTTATTGCTCTCATCACTTCATCACTCTTGTCACTTTATTTATCTCATCACTTTATCAATCTCATCACTTTATTGATGTCATCACTTCATCACTATCATCTCTCCATTGGATTTTCTTTTTCTTTTTGGAAAAAGTGGTGGTATACAGATCCAAATGTCACAGTTTTTTGCCAGACCATACAATTTTGTCAATCCCTTCCTCTGCTACTTCCAAATAGATTTCAGAATCTCTCTTTTGAGCACTCTTTTGCTGACAAGCCTTATTCTTGCCACATATCTGTATGTTTTTCAACTAATATCCTCCCATCTTGTTCCTTCCAATCCACATACTTCAATTGGGGTGTTGATCAAGAGGGATTCATTTCATTGAATAAAAGTTTGAGGGTTGCAAGCCCTATTCTTGCCATGTCTCTATATTTTTGTAAAATAATCTCCCATCTTTTTCCCTCCCATCCACTTTCTTTAATTTGGGTGAGGATCAAGAAGGGATTGAATTCATTTTATAAAATTTTGAGGATTTTGGGAGAAGATTTGGGGTTGCATAAAAAGTTTGGGTGTTGAAATAGCAAGTGGTCAAACATGATGTTGCATTAGGGTGTATCAAAGTTAAGAAAACCACCATTTTTTAATGGCTGGTTTCAACCCAAATCCACCATTTCAAACCCGCTGTTGTGGAAATAAGAGAAAGGTACTTCCCAAATTGCCCTTAAATTTGGAAGTTATTGATTCTAGCATCTGTGAGGTGTTGTATGCACCCTTAAGTAGAGAGATTGAGAGATTAATTACTCCTTCAAAAACCTGTAATCTGTTGTAGCATGTCCCCCTTCCAACCCGCGCTGAGGGAGAGGAATTTTATGCCCTCCCTCTCAACCCTAACCTAATATCAAGCACAATGACAGCCTAGAAAAAAAATAAAGAAGAACCCCTAAAACCCAGAACCCTAGCCTAACCTTAACCAATACTGCCCCATGCTCTGTACTTGCCTGCCATCACGCACATCCTTTTTGTCCTTCTCATGATGCGGCCCTCTTCTGTGCCCTACTTGGAGCCCCCTGCAATTGTTGGCATCTACCCAACATGCCAGCAAAGTTCCCTGGTGCCCACGGATTGGTCCCCACTTGCGCCCATTGCCCCTGATCACATAGCCTCCGCAATTTCCCCGCCCTTACCTTGCCAAACTAATCATCCTGCAAACTTGGTTGGGCAGGCTCCATTCCTAGGTCTGTAAAATCAGAGCGGGTTGCCGCCCACTGCATCTGGTTAAACCCAACCCACACCTGGTGTGATGAGCCCCGTGGCACCTACTGCCAAGACCGTGCACACCCCAACTGCTGATCCTGACCTACCCAATGCTGAGCATTCAGGCCCCAATGCAGTTCCCAATCCAAGGCTATATAATGACACCAAATACCCCCCCAACTTGAGTTCTGTCCTCAGAGGTCTCCCCATTGCTACCTTGACCATACCTTGCGCCCCCCCCTATACCACCTTCATTTCCACCATGCCCCCCTATGTCTTCTGCGCTCAAGATGGGTTTGAGTGCTCACTGATCCCTGTTTGCTGCGCATGCACCTCTTGCCGTTGTGCCCACTGCAGCTGCTCCCTCCCCCCAATCTGGTTCTTTCCCTAGATTGTGCAAGAGTGTGCGTCAGGATGTGTTTGTGGTGTTGAATGAAAATACCATCTTGGAGGATTTGTGTACTCTACCAGGCTCCCCTCCTTGTTGTGCTCCTCCCCCCAAAAATTTGGGTGAGAGCCATGACTCTGCCTCCTCTCTTTGTCATGTGGGGTCCCCCCAGAGGTAGGACTTCCCAAACTTTGTGGCTTACCAGACTGCCCTTCAATACTGGGCCAACCACGTCCAAATCAATCAAGACGCAAGGGACCCACGCATCAAGGAACTATTCAGATGACGCAAAGCTCCTCCACTGGCTCCACCTCCCCCCCTCCTTCAACCTCTCAGACCGCCCCCTCTACGGCCTTGAATCCCGCTTTGAGGTACTTGTTGGACTCAGAGGAGAGGGCCTCAACCCCGCCAGTTGGGCCCCCAAACCGGCTTTCTCCAGTTGTCATCTCATTGTTGCCTCCTCTTGCACCAAGTCCTTTGAACGGTCCACAAGAGACCCAAACATCTCCACCGGCTCCTCCTCCACCAAGCCCACCCAAAATTCTGGAAATTCCAATTGTGGTGGCCCTCCCAGAGGCCAATTTTGAAGTCTTTCCTGATTGGTCAATGTCCCTCCTACGGGCTTTTCTCAAGGCCCCTGGTGCTCAATCTTTGGAAGCCTAATGCAAGCTCCTGGTGTTGTTGCGGTTGGAGATGGAGGAAATGATGAAGATGGATTAGGCGCATTTCCCCCCTCCTCCCCCTTCCTTCACTTTTTCCCTGCTCTGCTTGTATCCTTGCCTTTTCCCACATTTCAATAAATACACGTTCTTGCGCGGGTGTTCCTTCATTTGAGTAATCCCATGAGAGGAACCCCGTGAGAGGAACCCCATGAGAGAAACCCCGGGCCTTAAGTGAGTGATAGAAAAAGAATTCTGCATCCCTATCTTCTTTTACTGCAAATGCCCAGCAAAGGGTCCCGGTCCATCGCCCCTTTGTGAGTCCCTGAGCATTCCCAACAGGTACCTGGACCGCCCCAGAAAAACTGCCACACAGTTCACCATACCCTTTCTGCAAAAAAAAAACCAACACCAAGCAGCCAGCACAAGTGCACAACCACAAGAGAGAGAGAGACAATAGAAAAAAACATTCTGGGGTGCCTAGTCATTCTGGCTGTGAACCAGCTAGAGCACCCCCTTACCAAGGCAAGCTTGTTGCACTTACACTCCAAACATATACCCATCCATGCCTGTTAAGCCCATCCATAAAGAAAGAAACAGATAATAAAGAGAAACAGATCCAGACAAAAGGAGAAAGAAAGAAAGAAAAAGTTTTTTTTCATTGCATTGTTGCTCCTTTTCCCGCCTTCTACTTGCAAGGCTAGTCCTTGCGTTCAAGGACCCGGAATTGCACCTTGCTCATGTTCCTGCAACAATCATAAACCAAAGGCAGTACCAATCCAAGAGACCAATCCATTCCAAGAATTTTTTTTTAAAAAAAAAAAAAACGGACATTCTGGGGTGCCTAGTTATTCCAGCTGTGAACCAGCTAGAGCACCCCCTCATCAAAACAGGCTTTCCTATCCAGCACTAGTGTCTCTCCCCCAACTTGACAGCTTTCCCCAGTGGTGCGCAACCTCCTACTTTGCCAGAGTGGAACGTCACACGCAGAATCTCCATTGGTCGAGGAGTCCAGACCAATTGGGTCTTCAATTTTCTCCAAAGCCGCATCTCCATCTCCAGATTCTGCGCCGTCCCCTGCCATCTGGTCAAACAAGGTAGATCATTGCGCAAAGAAGCGCTTCATGTGCAAAGCTTCAGCCTTCTTTTTAAGAGGTGTTCCGTCAAGTTCCTCAAGCTGATAGCTTCTTCCCATGAACTTAGAAGCCATGTGGTAGGGACCATTGTGGTGCTCATATATGGACGCGAGTCAGGAAAGGGCTGCAGGCGGCGCGCTCAGCAATGGGAAGGGCCTTGCCGCAGCTAGCCGCTCTGCGGGCTCAGCAGCAGTCAGGTAGGCCCGGCAGCGGTTGCGTCGGGCTCAGCACCTGGAGACGGGAGACGACAGATTGTGCGGACCAGAAAGCTTGCGCGGACCAGAAAGCTTGCGTGGATCGGAAGGCTTGCGCGGGTCGGAAGGCTTGCGCGGATCAGAAAGCTTGCGCAGATTGGAAGGCTCGCGCCGACCAGGCAGACCGCGCATCGCAAGATGGGCGGATTGGGTCACGCGGGTACGCGGATACCTGGAACGGGTTGTTGGGCGGACGCGCGCGGGCAGGCAAGCTGGGCGTACGTTGATATTGAGGGGCATGGGTTATGGGGCAAGGGATGGAGGGGTAGGATTGGGCTAGGGTTCTGTGCTTAGGGGTTGTATTTCATCATTCTTGCTTACTTGTGGTTGTACTTAGGTTAGGGTTGAGAGGGAGGACTTAAATACTTTGCTCTCAACTCTGGGTTGCAGAAGAAGCACGGGGGGGAGGACGGGGAAAAGACTTCACTTCACTTCACTTCACGGACTGGACTGCACTTTAGGATATCACTTCTTACGGCATCGGATTGGATTGGATTGGAAAGGAAGGAACTCATCTTATTATTGCTCTCTCTCTCTCTCTCTTGAACGGCTGCATCCAATCTCCTTACAGACGCTTTGATCAATAACTTCTGGAACTCAAGGACAACTTCTGGGGTGTTGCCCCCCTAAAGTTTCCACATCTGGGGGTCTGGCCGGGAATGATCTTTTGTCAAAGTCTCTCGAAGGTACTCACGGATGCTACCAACAGCCGCTTCTCTTCCTTCCTCCTCCCACGGCTTCCGCGCTACCCCATGGATTTACCCACATATTCAAATCAACATTGTGGAAGTGGAGCAATTCATCTCGCGGTATGAAACAATCGCGGACTCTGAAGGCGTTTTGGATTTTGAGAAGGCGCGCCATGTTTTCCTGTTCATCAAGGACGTGGAAGCGCGTCGGGATGTGGAGGAGATGGATGGCTACCTGAACCTGGATTGGCTGGAACTGAAGGAGGACATGCTGGCAAGATGGGGGAGGCACGGTTCTCGCTTTTGGAAGGATGATCTCAAGCCATCCGCGGAATTGGGTTACAAGGCAGACGCGTGCGATGGGACCCGGTTGCAAGCGGAAGTGGACTACGCGGAACTGGAGTACTACAGGGCAGAGTATGTTCTGGCCCCACGACCGGCAACCATCTCTTGGGCTAGCGAACTTGCGGAGGTGGCAAGGGGCCTCGAGGCCTATCTGGAGAGTATTCAGTCTCCCAGCGCTTCTGCGCCCTGCGTGTGCGCAAATGGGGAGGACAACAACTGTTTGCGGACGGGACAAAGGGACCGGACAGCGGATTCAAACGCGGAATTGGTTTCCCCAGTGGGGGCTAAGAACGTGTTGGGGAAGCGGGACTCGATGGAACCGGTGCGGCCTACTGACAGGAAGCGGGCAAGGAAAACGGAACGGGAAATGGATGCTCCGTGCGGTTTGGGAATTGGCAAGCGGCGGACGAATCTTGCAAAGAAGGTACACGCGGCGGCGGAAGAGAAGGACCACGCGTTGGAGAATCACAACCCGAGCCGGACCTCTTCGACGGGGGGGAGCGCGCATTTGGAAAGGGTAGTGGCAGCAACGGAAAGGACGGGCGCGTTCAAAGGATGCAGGAGGGTCTTGGCGGCAGGAGGTGCACCTAGGCAGTCTGGGACAACAATTTGCAAACAAGGTCCCTGCGGGATTGGTTGAGGCAACGCTCCGCGGATCTGGCAATGGGTGGGGCGCGGTTGGCTGAGGACAGCAGCAAAGTTGGGGGGGAGCTAGCGCGGGGTGGAAGGTCGGAGTTGGGACGCAGGACGCGGGCTCAAAAAAAAAAAAAAAAAATCTCTTGTTCCTTCTTATCTATTCATTCTTCCTTTTCTGTCTCCCCATGTACTCTTGCGGATACTCTCACTGGTGTGGATTTCTCACCTTCAGACTCTCACTGGCGCGGATTTCTCACCTTCAGACTCTCACTGGCGCGGATTTCTCACCTTCAGACTCTCACTGGCGCGGATTTCTCACCTTCAGACTCTCACTGGCGCGGATTTCTCACCTTCAGAATCTCACTGGCGCGGGTTTCTCACCTTTTCCGATTTCTCACTGGCGCTGATCTTCTCTCTCCAAGGCGGGGATATCGCGCGCGGTTCTTATTCTTGCTCAGGGACTCACAAGCCCAAAGGCTACTCAATTGCGCACAACGTATGTCTTTTTTTTGTGTATAGGCGCTAAATACAAAGGAGAAACGATAACTACGGAAGGTGAGATGGTGGGAGATCTCTGGGGAAAGAACTCAAGTTGGGGGGGGATGTGGTGCTCTTTTATGGACGCAAGTCAGGAAAGGGCTGCAGGCGGCGCGCTCAGCAATGGGAAGGGCCTTGCCGCAGCTAGCCGCGCTGCGGGCTCAGCAGCAGTCAGGTAGGCCCTGCAGCGGTTGGGTCAGGCTCAGCACCTGGAGACGGGAGACAACAGATTGTGCGGACCAGAAAGCTTGTGCGGACCAGAAAGCTTGCGCGGACCAGAAAGCTTGCGCGGATTGGAAGGCTTGCGCGGGTCGGAAAGCTTGCGCGGATTGGACAGCTTGCGCGGACCAGGCGGACCGCGCATCGCAAGACACGCGGATTGGGTCACGTGGGTACGCGGATACCTGGAACGGGTTGTTGGGCGGACGCGCGCGGGCAGGCAAGCTGGGCGTACGTTGATATTGAGGGGCATGGGTTATGGGGCAAGGGATGGAGGGGTAGGATTGGGCTAGGGTTCTGTGCTTAGGGGTTGTATTTCATCATTCTTGCTTACTTGTGGTTGTACTTAGGTTAGGGTTGAGAGGGAGGACTTAAATACTTTGCTCTCAACTCCGGGTTGCAGAAGAAGCACGGGGGGGAGGACGGGGAAAAGACTTCACTTCACCTCACTTCACGGACTGGACTACACTTTAGGATATCACTTCTTACGGCATCGGATTGGATTGGATTGGAAAGGAAGGAACTCATCTTATTATTTCTCTCTCTCTCTCTCTCTTGAACGGCTGCATCCAATCTCCTTACAGACGCTTTGATCAATAACTTCCGGAACTCAAGGACAACTTCTGGGGTGTTGCCCCCCTAAAGTTTCCACACCGTTCCATTGGTTAGGGAAAAGCCGTCCCCATTGAGATTCCAGACTGTAGTTTTACAGTAGCACCAAGTCCCCTTTCCACAGCAGATCCCAGAGGCGGTGGGAACAGCGCTTGTCCCAGTAGCGGATGGAAACCATTTGGGTCTTCTTCAACCACTCCACAGCATTTGCCAAGTTTTTTCATGCCTGAGGAGTTGTTTGGCACGGGCCTCAACAAGATTGGCAGAGGTATTGACCTTCCACCAGTCAAGGCCCAAGAAAGTATCCAACTCAATGTCTACTGGAAGCATGGGCTGCTGTCCAAAGAGCGGCTCATAGGGTGAGTAGTCTGTCTACCGCTTCATGGAGATCCAATCTGAAAAGAGAACCACTGGAAGCGTTTCCTGCAAACTTTTGCTTTCCTCCCTGCACATATTTACCAGGGTGTCCTTGATGGGTTGGTCCCCCCTCTTGATAATCCCTGCGCCTTCCGGATAGTACTCTGTCATGCTGTAGAGACTCCAAGGGATAATTGGATTATTTAGCAAATAGCTTTCTGGCATTCACTAGAAGGGGAGTTTAGCTAATACTAATCTTTCATAGATAGAGGTAAACTAAGATGGTTTTAAATTTCAGTCTGCACAATAATTTGTTTTAATTAATGGCTGGTTTTCTTTGAGACTTAAAATAGGTCTCTAATCAGACCTATATTAATTATTAATGGAGATTTTTTTAGGAATTTCAATACTATTAAAAGTTGGATTGGATTATTGGAAAGCTTCCACCAATTAATAATCAAGAATTTTCAACTTTTTCTGACTATTTTTCCAAATTCCAATTAAAGATTTTAGGGTTGACTAAAAGGTGTTTAACCAGTAGGAGGACCCAAAGATGGGTTTTCCCAAAGGGATCTTGGCGGAAAAAAAATATTGGTTTGTTGTTCTTTTGTTCTCTTCCTTTGATAAATTTACTAATCACAAATCAGGGTTTTTTTTCTTAATAATAGGTGCAGAATAACAGGTCTTTTCTCAAGAACCCTTCTTCAAGAACACCTGGGGTTGGTTCAAATGGTCAATGATAATTTGGTGTATGATCCTTTATTTCCTTTTAAATTTATTCTGGTTTACTGAAAATCTGTTTTTGTTTTAGGCAGATGCCATACGAACATAGGGGCAGATGCCGTATATATATGGGCAGATGCCATGCTAGACAACTTGTCAGCTTGCTACTATTGCAGAGCAAGCTGCAAAAGTAACTAAAATAACATAAAAATAAATAATAATACAACTAACCTAAGAAGGAGCAAGAAAACCATAAATATTATTACAGAAATGGATTCTCCACCCAAAATTAGGTAGGGTCACTCACTGACCTTACCCTTGAAATCCAACTCCTTATATTTTTAAATAATTAAGGAAAAAAGAACCAAAATACTATGGCTCCAGTATTGAGCTTTTTGGCAAATTAAATATTTCACACACATTGTCACGTATAGGTTTCACACCTAAAATTCAGTCAGAATTGAGGTGTTGGGTATATTTTAGGAGTTACGGGCGGAAATGTGTTTTGTCACAATTCCCGCACGCAGCCGCGGCAGCCAAAGCACCCGCGCAGCTGAGATACAGCCCTGTCAACCCGTCGAGGTTGTGTACGCAGCCCTGGGCCTCTGACAAGTACGCAGCCACGGGACTATGGGCTGACATAGTGACAGGCTGCCCAGGTACCGCGTAAACAGGCTACAACATACACGGGAACTTGTTACATATTTAATAAAAGTTCCCGTGGATAGTAGACTGTCTAAATATACATAGTATTATATAAAAATACATAAATAATTCTTACACCTATTTTTTATTTAATATAATGCAAAGTTCCAAGAATGTCGAAAATAAGACAATGAAAGCTTCAAAAAATATATTAAAATACTTTAATATACTTTTATGATAATTGCTATACATTAATATCTTTGTGACATACTAAGGAAGATAATGATGTAATAATATTACATGAATTCTCATGACTTATATTTTTAAGTAATTATCTTAACAAATCAACTGGAACTCGAAAATAAAGAGTAAAATCAATATTATGACTTTTACTCCATTTATATGATACATAATGAGAACTTACCTGACATCAAAACGTCCGTAGAGATGTCTAATAATATAATTATTAGATTACTGGGAACATATACTAAGGATAATTAATTAAATAATACATAAATAGGACAGATTAGTGTTATTCACACGTCCTAATGTCCATTATAAGGTAGAATAATTCCCATACCCTAAGGAATTAGATGCTACCCGGGCTATAGCACCAAGAGCACATGACAGGCTACCCCCGGTTACCCTGCTGGCCTTAGTGTCCGTCCCTTTGAGAACCTACAACCCTCAGAAGGACCATATTGGGACTCCAAAAACTATAAATACAGAGCTCTTTTGAGGATGTTTATGGGCAGAGACCCAGTAATATTCATATCCAGACGCCCTGCCAAGGTAATGAAATGCTTATAAGAGATAAGTAAGTGATTTATTGCAATTTCTGATCAGTAATATCCGTCTTCAAACCTCTTTTTATCAAATAAAACTGCTAAACAACCTTATAACCCCAGTATACAGGTTTAACCAATCAGTACACGTCCCAAACAGATACCAAAAGGATTTAATAATATACCAGTGAGTCTTATTATCCTTTCTCTGTCGTGGTAGCTTGGCTACAAGGCCCTACCACTCCATTGTGTATTTTATATACATATTATCTTTGGGTATAATAATCTTTAAACTAAAGAACCCAAAGTAACCAGGACTACGTGTTTTCATACTGAAATCCCTGAGGAGAGGTGTTAAAGATCCCCAATATAATTGTGGCCCCTCTATAAATATTTAATAATCAATTTTGATTCAAAAAAATAAACAATAACCAAACCATTTAACCTTGCAATAAGCTTAATCCAAGTATTCTATGGATTTTTGCTGCATTTATTAAATAATATATTTATTATTTACTCTATCACCTCTGGTAGCTAAAGGATAGCAAGGGTCTTGGCATCCAGGAGGCTGACACAACTTGGATAGGGAAAAAGAGCCCCCCTTAAATAGACAAAATAATTCCTTAGGAGATCCTCAGGGCTACCCTGAGTGCGGTTCTGATCCTATCTCTGCAGTTTTGAAGCACAGGAGGGTGCAGTCACATGAGACAGGTAATTCTGGTGAGAAAATGTGTAAAACAGGCTGAGAGATAGCTGTATTTTTTAGTATAATTTTTGATAGTCAGGCTAAGATATGAGATATTGGATAAGAATGCTGATATATGGACGCTTCTGAGTGCTTATTTTTTATAAAAAAATGATGCAGAAGCTCCCTGAATCTTGTGTTGAATTTTCTGGTTGGGAAAAGCATGAAACATGCTTGGCAGCTGCAAGCCCTCTTTGGTAACTGAAATTCTACAACTTGTATGGTTGAAGTGGTGAAACACTAATTTTTGGATCCTTTCTGAGGAATATTCTGAGCCCTTATCGTTTATAAGAGGTTGCAGGAACTAACTGCATGCTGATTCAAAGGAATTAGTTGTAGAGATATGAGGTATGCTCTTTTACTGCATGCTCCCTTTGGTAACTTGAGAGTGTGGCTTGCAGGTGTTTTGTGGTTGATATGGTGTTAAAATGAGTATCATATTGCTTCAGAGGACGTTTAATAGGCCTTATCTGGTTGTTAAAGTTCCAGAAAAGTCATGTGTACTGTCTTGATGGGTTTGAAATCAAAGGCCCAACAAGGGGGGGAGGGGATTTTGTTGGTTGCCACTTGGTATGAGTGACTCCCAAAGGGGATGGTTTTACTAATAACAAAAGAGCTAGGTTCATGAAAAGTCATGGGTACTGGTTGGTATTGCTGGTGGGTGAGAATTGAGACATACTTGGTTGCATCAGCCCCTGCTTTTTTTGGTGTGTATGTGTGTTTTAAGGTTGGAATGGTGGCAAAATGAGTATCAGAGTGCTTCAGAGGACGTTTCAGAGGCCCTGAATTGTACTGAATAATCCAGGAAGGTAGTGTAACTTGTTTTCATAGTACTGGTTGTGGGTAACATTGGTACTGGTATGGTTTAAGTCCTGCTGGTATGGTTATGTTGTTTTGTTGGGTGGTTATTTTAATCAAAATATTTTGCCATTAGATATTCAATTAATATTTTATTTATTACTCCTTGTGACATAATCCAGCCTGTTCCAGGTGTTTGTTGTTTGTGAAAGGTGTTTGATATTTGTGAAGGGGTTTATCTGGTGATGGATTTGGGGCCTTGAGGTTGGTTTGAGTTCAGGGTATAGTTTATGAGGGGTTTGGAATTGATTTTTAAGGTTAATTTCATAAAAGGAAAAATAAAAATGAGTCTGATGGCTATATTACAGGTTTGGTTTACCACAAGGCGCCCAAACTCCCCCCCCCCCCCGCAACTTTGAACCAATGCCACCAAGGGACCCCGTAACTCTGCGCCTCTGTCCATGGTGATCAGACAAAGAAATCCATAATTTGCAAACCAGTCTTCCTCCAAGAACTGAGCAACCTTCTCCGCCAAAAACTTTACTAGAGGGCGCACCTCAACGCATCCTGAAAGATTTTCCCGTGCAAAAAGCAAATACACAAAATTCCCCGCCTTAATGTGCACAACATCAAGGGAAACCCCTCCAAACAATGCATCCTCCCCTGTTGTTCAACCAACCTCCTTGGGCAGCCTTGAACCCTGCCGCTGACAGGCTTTGCATGTCCTCACCCATTCCTGTACTGGGCCCATGACCCCCGGCCACCAGAACTGGGCCTTCACCCTCCTTCCTGTCTCAATCTTGCCCTGGTGACCAAGGTCATCATGCAAACACCTAAGGATCACTTCTTGGTCCTTCCTAGATTTCAAAACCATGAGAGGCATGGGAGTGTTACTCTGCCACATTCAATCCTCCTGGAGGTAGAATTTCACCGCATGCCGCTTCACCCATCAAACAACTGAACTTGCCATTCCCTTGGGGAACCAAAGATCCTGCAAATAAGAGCACAAGATTGCATAAAGCCAAGACTGATGCAACAGAAGACAAACCTCTGCATTCACTACCCCTACCCGGATTACCGGGGATTCCAAGTCAAGAGGCTCTGCCCCTTTGTACAGGTCCTCCCACAGATACCACAACAGTGCATTGGGCATCCTGAATGCCTTCCCTGGGACATGAACCACACCAGAGGAGAATAGCTGAAAGAACACCACCCACCTAGTCATGGGCGCTTTTGACAACATTGGCAAGTTGATCATCCGCGCCAAGGCCTCCGAATCCACCAAGAGCTCAAAATGAATTCCCCACAGGAGGTGCTGCAGCCTTTGAACAATTTTGGCAACCCCGCACAACTCCAAATTTGGCTGCAGTAACAACTCTCTTTCTTGGTAAAGGTTACCAACTTTTAGAGCACCAGCCAATCTTTCCCATCCTCCTCCTTCATCAGGACTACCCCCAAACCAAATTAACTAGAATGATCTGCCAAGTGTATCCCCCCCAGTGTTGTAATAGAAGTCCTGGAGGACAACTTTGCACCCCACAATCTCCTCAAGCTTTTCAAACGCGTTGTCACACCTGGAAGTCCATTCCCACTTTTCACCATTCCATTTCAATGCCCACAGGGGGTTGCCACCTCTGCAAACTGTTCAAGTAACATGTGGACATAGCTACACAACCCCAGAAACTGGAGAATGTGCCACGCCTTGTGCAGAGTTGGCCACTCAAGAACCTTGTTCCATTTCTTTTCCACAATCTTCCTGCTGTCAAAAGTCACCACATGCCCCAAAACCTCAAGCACCAGAACGCAGAAAGCCAGCTTCTTCCCCAACACAGTAAGTCCCCCCTCCTAAATCCAAAACAAGATCCATTCCAGAGTCTCTGCGTATTCCCAAATTAACCAACGGATTGCGGGAGCTTCCACCAAAACGGGGCCCCATACTCCATCTTGGGGCCCTTGATCCCAGCATTTTCAATAAAGATCTGGAAGCCCCCAGGAAGGTCATTGCACAGTATCCAGGTCATCTGGGCTTGGTAAACCGCCACTGAGTTGGTTTCACCTTGTGTCAGCAGTGTTAGTTGCATCCTTCCTAACCCGGTTTCAAACACAGTCAGCTTTTGAAAATTGGGGTTGAGTTCCCGCTGATTGTACCTTCCCATCACATCCACCAATCTATAATACGCACGCCTGGCCATCAATTCCAGAAATTCCTGCATGCATGGGGCAACCCTGCATTGCGGATGTTGAACAATTTGAGCCGCTGCAGACAATGAACAATCCTCAAAAACTTCCAGTCCTGCTTGACAACCTCAAAAATTGGACTGGAGTAGCTTGATGCAGACTGCTCACAAAGCCCTGTTCTCACGCGCTTGCGCACCAACTCTCAAAAGGCCTCCCAAAGGGTCCAAGGGATTGTAATTGGCTTGATTTTCCACGGCTTGTGCAGAACAGTGGGCATTAGATAGGGGTCCCCAATCTTGCCTTTCAACAATCTGCGCTTGTCCGGCCCAAAGGCAAGGGCCTTCTCCTGCAATACCAACACCAACACCAGTAAATCCTTTTCCTCCGTACTCAATCATCCTTCAGGCCCAAATTTGAGAGCCTTGAATTTCTCATCTGTGATTTTCACCAACTGAGTTACCCAACCAGACTTCTTCAGGGGTGTTTCCCATGGATCCCAGGGCCACACAATTAGCCTCAGGGGTCTTTTAAGCCCCTGAATCAATGGCTTTTTCCATGACCAGACCCCCCAAGCCACCAGCTTGTACTTTCCAGCATTGCAGCTTGCCATCCAAACCCGGCTGTCATTGCTGTAAGTCCTAGCAATAACCAAACCGGGGCTTTTCCCTTTGCTCACAACTGAGGCACAATGGTAGGGTTTTACCCCCAAGCCACCAGCTTGTACTTGCCAGAATTGCACCTTGCCATCCAAACCCGGCTTTCATTGCTGTAAGTCCTAGCAATAACCAAACCGGGGCTTTTGCCTTTGCTCACAACTGTGGCACAATGGTAGGGTTTTTGAAACATAGAACCTCCTGGTGTGGAAAGAGATTGTGTTTTTGGTAAATTCTCCGCAAAAATATCAAGTTCTCTGTAAAAATCTTGCTCCAAGTTCCAGAAAGCCCACTAGCCCTTGAGTCACACTCCTCTACTTCTGCTATTCCTAAACAAACTGTGCTTCTGCTCCCAATTCAGAAACCACTAAAGCTAACTTGCAATGAAATAATAGAAAATAAACAAGATTGGCTCCCTGAAGAGCTCTGCACTTGAACTATTTCCATAAATATGACCTCCAAGAACTCTTGCTGGTAACTAAAGTCTGAAGTAACAGAAGAAAAAAATAAAACTATATTTTGCTGTGATAATCTCCAATAATTGTAAACTCCAATGAAGTTCAACTCCACTCCTCAATAAACTCCCCCCTTCTCTCCCCCTTCAACTAAAGAAAAGCTTCCTTATATATACAAAAAAAGAATGCAAGCCGCAAATGAAAGACCCATCTTTTCTCTGTGCATTCCACACTGACCCACCTTTGCTACTCCAAAAAAGGAATGTGAACTACTAATGAAAGACTCCTTTTCCCCACTGCCTCTGTGTGTTTGCAATGATCCTCCTTACCAATAGTACAATCCTTACCCAATCCAATGATTTGCAGTAGATTCAATTATCCTGTTTCCAATTCCCCCTAACAGTTGATTTGTGCCAATGCACAACTGACCACATATCCTTTTCAATCTTCCCTTGGGGACCACTCCCAATACCGCATGCAGCATAACTACAAATCCCCAAAGATCTGCATGCCGCCTTGTCAAATTTAGAGTTAATTTCCACACAGCGCTCCGCAATCTCAGTGCATATCCCATAATTGGCCTAATCCTTACTTCTTAGCTTTGATCACTTGCTTCCGCATTAGTGAACCCACCGCCGTGAGGGGGAAGGTTATTTTCAACCGCGCAATGTCTGCAAAAGGCAGAAAATCCAGCAAATTCTTGTCATTGTGCCCACAAAAAGCACGCGCCGCACCAATGCAGAGCCCTCAGCTATTGTACTCCGGAATAGACAGTCCGCCAATGCGCTTCTCTTTGCCTATTGTAATGCAGACTTTCACCCACAGCTGAGCTGCTCCAAGCCAAATGTCCAGTTGTGAGCCCACTTGCCTCTGTGTCTATAAATAACCACCACATCCCCCCACAACTTGAATTCTGTCTCCAGGATTCCTGAGCTCCACAAAGCCAGAACTTCTGCCAAACACTTCAACCCCAAACTCCTAAACACCCTCCAAACTCCAAAAGAAAGAAAATACCCCACCATGAAAACGTGCAAATACTGCGCAAAAATGTGGAGAACGTGCACCCAAACCACCGGTTGCCCAGCCTGCAATGCCTGCCGTCTAGGCCACCAGAGGTGCTTGTTTGTTGCTCCAACCCCTGGATCCTTGTGGACTTTCCCTCCGCCCCATTCTTGCTCTTCCTCCAGTTCCTGTTGCAAATGCCACTGCCACAGACCAATGGCCAATTTGTGGTGGACAATGAAGAGTCAATCAAGACCAAAGATTGGACTCTGGAGCTGGTCTGTGCCGCCTCGTTTTTTCCTGTTGCAGAGACCACGGACCTTCTTTTGCCCCCTCCTTGACGCGCGGAATTCCCTACTTCCGCTGCCTGGGGAGATGCTACACAAGCCTGGGGAAGACACCATAACCTGAATGTTGGACTTGGCTAATTACCATGCGGGCCCAACGCGGCTCCCATCTTTGTCCGAGTATCTACGCCTCCAATACCACCGCCAACAGCGCCCAACATCCCACTATTCCGTCTGCCATCACCCACTCCTCCTATGACCACTACTCCAACCGCTTCTCCTCCAACCACAAAACCTCCTGGAGAGGTTGAGTCCCCGCGCTTGGTAATTGCAATTAGCTCCGATTTGCCACCTGTAGCCTGTGAGTTTGTTTTTTTTTCACTGACACCTCCACATCTTCACACAGCTCCCGCGCCTCACTCTGAGTCACTTTTGCATCCATTTCCAGTGTGAAGATCTCTGTGTTGCTTGTCTCCTTAAATCTTCTCACAGACCTCCAACTCCCGCCCTTACAGGTTGACCCAATTCCGCCTGGTCTCTCTGTACCATGCAGACATCCAAAGCAACAACAAAGAAGGCAGCCAAGGAATTGAGGAAGCCAAAATTGACTGGTACCTCTGCAAATTGGATGAGCAAATACTGGCCATCCTCCAACGGTTGGTTGGGATTCCAGCTGCGGAGTGTTGCAAGATCCTCTGAAAGTATCATTGTGCCGGTGTTAAGCTCTGCCACGTCATCTTTCAAACTTAGATTTCTCCCTCCTCTTGAATTATTTCCACGCCTCCTAAATCTTGTATATAACTACATAAATAAATATGATGCCTGGCCCTCCCCAGAAAGGACTCCTCTTGATTCCCGGCACAATCCTAAAAAATGAGAAACACAAAAAATAGAAACTCCGCAACCCCTAGTGAGAACCCCTCCAAATCTGAGAATAAGACAAATAAAGACTGAGACAAATAAAAGACTCCAAACTCCACAAATAAATATCTCCTAAGGGGCCTGGACTGATAAATTAATCAATTTGGATTACAATGATAAAATAAACAATAATAATAATGATGCTATATACACAAATGTGATGAGATGAATTGAATTAAAAAACTAGGTACAACAAGTAACTGTCTAAGACAATAGAATATGTGCCCCAATTGGTCTTCATAGTACAACTTTGCACAATAGTTGTGCTTTATGGTTGTTTTGTTCCTGGGTTTCTTATGAGGCTGAAATCTTGTTGCAATCAATAACAAGCGCTTTTGGTTGGGTTGCTTTTCCAATGCTGAGTTCACCCTATGGTTTCTTTCATGTTTTTCTTCTCTGCTTTCCAATTGTTGAAAGCATCCTGAAAATTTGTGAATCATTTCTCCAACACGCCCCCTCAATTTGTGATCTGTTACAGCTAGGTTTGCTTGGGCTGGTATTATTTTGATGATTCCCATTTCTTGTTGTAATTTTGTATTTTTGACGCGGTCAAGTGGTTTGGTCATACATTCAGCTATCATTTCTGCTGTCTTTAGGTATTGGAGTTCTACTTCTTTATTCTTTAAAACATCCTTTACAAAGTTTTAGTGCATGTCAATGTGCTTTTTTCTTGAGTGTTATACAGGGTTCTTGGACCGCTTGATTTCCCCCTTGTTGTTGCTGTAGATTAGAAGTGTTTTGGGATCACTTTTGTTGACTTTGGAGTGTGATAATTTCAGCCATTTGGCATCTTGGAAAGTCTCTAAGAGGGCTTGGAACTCTGCCTCTGTAAATTAAACACTTACTGCTCCAAGACGCTTGCTACGCCAGCTGATAGTGGCATTACCTGAGATAAAAAAAATACCCAGAACAAGAATTTTTTTGGATTTCTTCTGCATAACTGGAGTCTGAGTAGCCTATTGGAATATTGTCTTCAACCTGTTGGTATGTTATACCCATATTTTTAGTTCCTTTCAGATATCATAGAACTTGTTTTAAGGCTTCCCAATGGGACAGGCTTGGCTTTTCTAAGAATTGGGATAAGGTTCCAACTATGAATGCTAAGTCCAGTCAAGTTCACTGAGATAGGTAATTCAGAGACCCTATTGCTGATCTATAATCAAAACCAGTGTTGGTAAAATCTTCATGTTCTTGGTCAGTTGAGTTTTCAAGTTTGAGTTACTCTGGGTAGGTGTCGTGGATGGTTTGGAATCCTCTATATTATAATCTTCTAGTAGTTTATTTAAATATTCTTCTTGACTCAATTTGAAGGAATTCAGGTTCTGAGTGATCTTTATTCCTAATACATGGCTGGCTAATCCTAAATCCTTTATCTTCAACTTGTTTTTCATCTCTTTGATGGTCCTTTCTGCCCCATCACCAACTAAGATAATATCATCTACCCATACAAATAGTATAGTATCTGAGTTGATGAATAGACAAGGGTCCATGTTGCTAACTGAAAATGATTTTTGAATGAGCCATGCTTTGAGTGTATTATACCAGCTTTGTGCTGCTTTCTTAAGGCCGTAGAGTGATTTTCTTAAACTAATTATATAGTTGTTGGGTTTTTCTACAAGTTTCCTACAGCTTTCAAGGTTTTATAATTCTTTTTTGGTCTCTTGGATCCATTCCACAAATCCTTCAGGTAGTTCAATTTAGACTGCTTCATCTTCACTAAGCTTGGAATTCAGGTAAGCTGTTACAAAGTTTGCTTTTTGTAATTTTTGGCTGGTTTTTACTTCATAATTGAATAAGTATCTCATTGTAGATAGTCTCCCAGTTGGAGAGAACGTCTCTTCATAATCTATTCCTTGTTTCTGGCCAAATCCTCTAGCTATACATTGTCCCTTGAATTGTTTAAGATTACCATTTTTGTCAAACTTTTTGGTGAGTACCCACCTAGTATTTATTGATGTTTTATTTTGGGGTAACTTTGATAACTTGGTTATTTCAAATATTCCTCTGTCAATTATTGAGTCAAATTCCCCAAATACTGCCTTCATCCATTGGTTTCATTCTGGAGTCCGTTTAGCAGCTTTGAGATCATTTGGTCCATTCTTGTTTTCTTTAACTACACCGCTGAGGGCAATAGGTATAACATTGTTGGGTGAGTAGATGAATTTTTCTTCTAATTCTTCTGCTACCTGTGCCCAATGTTGGAGTTTTCCCTCTATCATTGAATTCTCATCAATGTTGAGGCTAATATTCTTTGGTGCTACTTCTCTAGGGATCCAATCCCATCCAGTTTTGGTTTTAGTGGTTTTATTATTCTTTGCCCCCGTATTAGTCACAACTGGATGATTTGGTTCAATTACACAATCTTGTTATCCTTTGTAAACTACTACAGCCTGGCCAGAAGGCGGTGGAGAGTTTAGTGGAGTGGTTGATTCCTCAGTAGTATGTTCTGGACAGTTGACAGGGTTTCCATTTGCAAATATGGGTTGGATTGGGTCTAAGTAGTGTCCACTGGGGTTTACAATTGTGTCCAAGCTGGCAATCAATGGGATTTTGTCTTCATTAACACAAACATCTCAAGATCAAATCATCTTTTTTTCTTCAGGTAAGTATATTTTATACACTCCAAAGTTTTCTTCATATCCTACCATGAAACCCTCTTGACTACAAGGGTCCATTTTTCCTTTCTTTGGTAGGTTATTCAAGAAAACAAGAACCAATTTTCTTGATATGATTCAATTTGGGTGAATGCGCAAAAAATAGCTTGTAAGATGTTTTTCCTCTGTTCTCATTTGTCCAATTGCGTAGGTAGGTGGCTGCTGATACCAATTCTGCCCAGCATTTCTTTGGTAACCCCAAGTCAATTCTTAGAGATCTAGCCTTCTCTATCAACTTCCAATTCATTCTTTTAGAGATACCATTGTGTTGGGGGGTATATGGATTGGTAACAATAGTCTCTATTCCTTGTGAGCTACACCATTCTTTAAAGTTTTTATTCACAAATTCTCTGCCCTGTCACTGATTATTCTTTTGACATTTCTTTCAGCTTGGTTTTCAGCAAGCTGTCTGATTCTTTGAATATGTTAAAGTGCTTGATCCTTTGAGGATAAAAAGGAAATCCAAACAGATTTTGTTGCACTGTCAACCATAACAAGAATACACTTAGATCCTCCAAAAAAGTCTGGGGTGATTGGTCCAATCAAGTCTACCAAGATTTCCTCCAAAAAATTATTGGTGCGCTCAATCTGATGCTTGAAGGTTGGTCTGGCCATTTTTCCTTCCATACACACCTTACAAAAGTCCAATCTCCCACAATGCCCTAATCACTTGTGTTCAGTTACTGGGGCAATTAGGCATCTTGTTTCTTCTACAAAAAGTAAGTTGTTAAAAAAATTTCCACCAAAAACAACATCATTTCCCTTTTTAACGCTTAAATTCTTGTTGCAGTGATTGAAAAGTTGTCCGCCACTTTTCCAAATCTTGACTAATGATAGGAGGTTGTATGTATTGCTTGTACGTGTAAGGCCCCTTCAAATTTCACCTTCCCTCCATTGAGAGTAAGTTTGACGTCTCCTTTTCCTTTGATTTCAATTCCTTTTCCCGCATCACCAATTATGAACAATCCAGTTGCCTCTTCGAAATTCTTGAACACCTCTCTTTTGGAGAACATGTGTTCCAAAGCACCTGGGTCAATCAAGATCAATTTAGTTGTTTGGTTACTAGTGAGTGCAATTGCATCCAGAACTGTTGGTAAAAATGTGATGGATTTAGCTGACATGGCACTATTTGGTTCATCTTCCCTTTTTTGTTGCAAATTGTGCCTCTTCTTTAGCCAACAATCCTTTTTCATGTGACCTGGTTTCCCACAGTTGTGGCAATTGAACTTAAACTTTCCTTTTGCTTGCATTGTGACTTATTCTTTAATTTGTGACAAGCCATTCGTGAACATTGCTTTATTTTTTTTCAAGACTTGCAATTATTTCTTCAATTTTTGGGTAGTGGCTTCCCTGAGTAAGTAATCAAATTAAAAACTTGTAATTACTTGGCAACGTCCAGATTGCAATCCTAGATAAAATCACATTGATGAATGAGGTACTGGTAAGCTCCATCTTCAAAGTTGTTACTCTTAAGTCTCTGATCCACTGATCATGACTTTTGAATTTTAATTCCAAAAATTGATCTAGTGCTATCCCTTGGGCTTGAATGCCCATTCCAACAAACCTTTCGTTCAATATATTCAAGAGGGCACGTCCATCACCCCTCTCATTCATTGTTATCTTGTTTCCAACAAAGGCAAAAATTCTTTCATCAAGACAACACATGAGGAGGCAGTAAGACTTCTCCTTCTTCTCCTTGGTCACCACTTTATCTAATCCAATAACTTAATTCCAGCAACGGAGTTGGCAAAGTTTGGCTTCCATGAGGGTGACCCAATTCACATAGTTGTTCTTGTTAAGGACAACTTGTCTTCCATTGAATCAATCCATTTTGAGGTGGGCAATTTCAATTTTGGGTTCTTAGTTTGGTTGTGATTGGTACTGATAATGTGATAAAGTAATTGATTTGGATTTCAATGATAAAATAAATGATAATAATAATGACTCTATATACACAAATGTGATTAGATGAATTGAATTACAAAACTAGGTACAACAAGTAACTGTCTAAGACAATAGAATATGTGCCCCAATTGGTCTTTGTAGTAAAACTTTGCACAATAGTTGCGCTTTATGGTTCTTTTGTTCCTGGGTTGCTTATGAGGCTGAAAGCTTGTTGCAATCAATAACAAGCTCTTTTGGTTGGGGTGCTTTTCTGATGGTGAGTTCACCCTATGGTTCCTTTCATGTTTTTCTTCTCTGCTTTCCAATTGTTGAAAGCATCCTGAAAATTTGCAAATTTTTGCTCCAACATAGACCACCCCAGACAAAGGCCTCTAAGACTAGACCTTCCAGGCTGCTCTGGTGATCTGAGCTTCCCCATCCCCCCACAACTTGAACATTGACCCCAACGTTCATTCCTCCAAGGACGTTTCCTCCAAAGACTACCTCTCCTCCACAGCCGGCTCACTTATGTTGGCCATCTCTTGATTTTCAACTCCTGAACCTGTGGTTTTGTCAAAATCCATAGTGCCCTGCACGTGGAACTTCTTCACATGAGCCTCCGTTGCCTTCTGCTTGAGAGGAGTGCCATCCAATTCTTACAACTGATAACTCCCACCCAGAAACTGACTAACAACTTGATAAGGACCGTTCCAGAAATCCGCAAAAAGCTTACCCCACTGCGTCTCCAAGCTCCAATTATAAAGCAGAACCAGGTTGCCTCTCTGCAAATGGTGCGGCAAGCAATTTTCAAAACGCTTGTCCCAGTACTGAACCAACTTAGCCTGACTGTCCCAAAGCCTTGTTGCCACCTTTGCCACCATCTCCTTCCGCCGCAAAAGTTGCTCTTCCCGCACCACAACTACATCCTCCGTGGTCTTAACCTTCCACCAGTCAATAGAGATGTAAGTCAAGGTTTTGATATCTACCAGAAGCACCAGCTGCCACCCATAAAAGAGCTTGTAAGGCAAATAACCCATCCCCCGCTTGACCAATATACAATCCAAACAGCATTACTGGAAGGGTTTCCTGCCACTTCTTCCCATTACTTCCGCAGATCTTGACCATTGCGTCCTTAATTGGCTGATAACCCCTTTCTGTTGCCTCCGCTCCCTCTGGATAATATTCCCTAACTTGCCCAAACTTTGGTCCGCAAGATTTGAACAGCCTTCAAAGATTGCCCCAAAACTCCACTCTGCCCTCCACTGTGATGAGCAGCAAACACCCAAAAAAAGCAAACCAATCCTCCTCTAAAAACAGCCCCACCTTCTCTGCAGACAGCTTAACCAAAGGAAACGCCTCCACCCACCCCAACAAGTCATGCTGAGCCACCAGCAGATATGGGAACTTTCCCGCCTTGATATGGACCACATCCAGAGAGACCCTCCCAAAAATGGTGTCCTCACCCATTGGAATACCCACCTCCCCAGGTAATCTGGTACTTGGCCGCTGACAAGCTTTGCAAATCCTCACCCAATCTTTCACCTTTTTCCCCAGACCAGGCCACCAGAACCTGGTCTTAACTATTCTCTGCGTCTCCGCCTCTCCCTGATGGCCTAAGTCATTGTGAAGATTCCGCATCAAATCCTCCTGATCCTCCTGCCTTGTGACCACAACCAAAGGTATTGGAAGTTCCCTCTTCCACAACTGACCTTCCTTGAAAAAGAAAAGCAAAACCTTCCGCCAAACCCATCTAACCTCTGTTGCCGACAAACCTTCAGGAAAAAGGAGCATCAAAAATGCTTGTCCAATTCCTGAAACCTTTGGAACTTTTTCAGGGTAAGTTTCCCAACCTCTGCAGCTTTTGCTGCCACCGTCAGAAGCTTCTTCTCAATTTTAAATCCCCTTCTGCCGCGCGCCAGACCTCTGGAGACCAAGGCAAAGCATCCGGCATTGTAAATGCCTTCCCTGGAACGTGCCTGACCGTGATGTTGAACAATTGCTAGTATGCAATCCACCCTGTCATAGGAGCATTAGGCAAGGTTGGGAAATCAATCATCCTGGCCAGTGCTTCCGCATCCACCAGGAGTTCAAAAGACACCCCCCACAGCACATGCTGTAATCTCTGCACAATCCTCATCACTCCACACAACTCCAACTCCGGCTGCAAGTACCAAGATTCTACCTCCAAAAAGGTTACCAACTCATAGATTACTGGCCTGTCTTTCCCTTCATCTTCCTGGGTCAGCACACCTCCCGCACCAAAATTGCTTGAGTCCACCGCTAGCCAGATCCCTCCTTTCTTGTAGTCAAGGTCCTTCAACAGTATTTGCTGCCCAAAAATCTCCTTCAACTCCCAGAACGCGTGATCACATTCCTCCATCCACACCCACTCCGCCCCCTTCCTAATCAGTTTCTGCAATGGGCTAGCTATCTCCGCAAAATGCTCAATGAAGATCTGTACCCATCCGCATAAACCTAAAAACTAGGAAACGTGAGTAGCACTCCATGCAGTAGGCCATTCCAAAACTTTTTTAACTTTAGCCTTAGTGATTTTCCTCCCTTTTGCGGAAACCTTGTGGCCAAGGACTTTCATGGCCAGAACGCACACCACAAAATTTTTACTGGAAACAGTCAAACCCGCTTCCTCAATTTGGAACAGGATTCTCTCCAAAGTCCGCACGTACTCCCAGAAAAATAGCCTGATTCCTGAATTTCCAGCAATATTTTCTCCGCCATAATTGCTCCATGGCCCCTTGATACCCGCATCATCAATGAATATCCACACTGTTTCCAGAACATCATCCTGCAAAATCCACGTCATCTGCGCCTGGTAAACCACTACCAAATTAGTTGCCCCCTGTGGAAGTCATGTTAACTGAAGTCGCCCCAACCGTGTTTCAAACTCCATCATTGGAAGGGACTCTGGATGTATCTCCGGCTGATTTTACCCTCCCCCATAACGTCTACTAGCCCGTAGAAGACTCTTCCAGTCATATTCTCCACAAACTCCTCCACCTGCAGAGGCAACTCGGTGTCTCTGATTGTGAACAAGTTTAAACTCTGCAGGTTGTGGACAATCCGCAGACTCTTCCCGTCCTGCTTTAGTACCAAAAAAATGGGACTAGAATAACAAGAACAAGAAGGCTTGTACAGACCCGTCGGCAAACGCTCCTGCACCAACTCCGTAAACTGATCCCTAACCGGTACCGGAATAGGAATGGGTTTGATCTGCCAAGGGTCATGGGGCACTGTAGGTATCCAGTAGGGGTCTGCAATCTCATTCCTGAGTAACCCCCGCTCTTCCGGACTGAAGGACAGAGCCCTCCTCTGCAGGACAATCACTTCTTTGAGTAATCATACTTCCTCCTCTCGCAACCACCCCTCAGGCCCAAAGTTGAGTTCCTCCATCTGCTCCTCCATCAAGCCCATTGGATCCTTCTCCAGGATTTTAAGTGTCAAAGAAAACTCATAAGGGTCCTGCAACCAACGGATAGACCTCATTGGTTTATTGAGGTCCTGCGTTTGGACCTTCTTAGCAACCAGTTTGTATTTGCTACCAAAGACCCACACCTCAACCAACTTTGATCCCTCCATTGTCTCCTCTATTTGTAATTGTTGACCTGCAACATAATCCGGGTTTCTCACAATTGTGGCACAAGGGTATCTGCTTGTGCTGACACCCATTGAAGGGGCATATGGGATAGGACTCACTTTTGATCCTATCCCCTCTCCTATCATTGTTACGCCGATTCCCGCTCTTCTCCATACTTCCCAAAGCATGTTGGACTGCGCTACGGGGGCTCCTCCTTCCTGCTCCTTACCTGTTGACCGTCTGCGCAAGGACAGAGCATTCCCTGAACAGGCCACACAGCCAACATTTAAAAATCCTCCACCAAATCATTGTGTCTGCCTTCTGCAAGAGGGAAGCCCTTCTGATGTTCCCATGTGCCACTTTCAGGCCAAAAGATGGTGGTCTGGTAGCATTTCCCTGAGGCGCCCACAACATTAAGGAGTTCCTCCCCATTATCTGGACAGAAGCCAAGAGATACCCAGAAGGCAAAAAGGAATGGCCTACCAAGTATGACCTCCAACCTGCTTACTACCAAATACAATATCAGAGCCAATACCTTTGCCACTTCCATCATTTCTTTCTCCACCACCCCTTCAACCATGCAATTGAAACCTCCTAAGTTCTGCAACCCAATGTTTTCCTTGTGTTGGACCAATTCCGCGTTGGTTTCCAACTTCAATGGAAGGATGTTTACCATTGAACCTCAATTGACCATTTCCAGACACTGTTCACCTCTGATCTGCATTTCCACATGTCTCAAAGGGCACATAATAGCACCGCTAACTCCTAAAATGCCCGCCCCTGCGTTGAGATAACCAACCTTTGCCTCTTCCCTGGGTTTTGGGTTTTCCTCCTTATTCCCCAAAAACTGCTTGAAGACAGCAACCATTTCCTCCACCATTACTGGTGAGATTGCCGCTAGTTCCTTCAAAGTTAGGGAAACTGGCATGGAAACCAAGAGGGTGATACTCCCCTAGTAATCCTCCAGTTCCATAATCAATGTTTCTGGCCTCTGTAAGAATAAAGATGCTCCAGTAAAGAGAGAGAGAGAGAGATAAAGAGATGAATTTTCTTTCCTTTCCATATCCTTTCATCCATCCATCCCTCAATCCATCATCTTTCCTCTTTTCCTTTCCCTTTCCTTTTCCTTTCCTTGTCCCAGATCCAATGATAAAAAATAGATAATTTCCCCCCAAGAGCTGGGGTTGAGAGCGCAGACTTTATGCCCACCCTCTTAACCTTAACCTAAGTACAAGCGCAATAACATCCCAACAACAAATTTAAAAGAAACCCTAAGCCCAGAACCCTAGCCTAACCCTAACCCATTCCCTGCCCACTTACTATTACTTACATCCAGTTTGTCCTTCTCATGACGCGGCCCTCTGCCCCTCCCTACTTTGAGCCCCCCGGCTTGTCCTTATCCACCTTGTGCACCGCATGATTTCCTGTCCTGCAGGTTGGCCCAGGCTTGCACTTGCCTGGCCTGCACCCATAGCCCCAATTGCCCTGCCATACCTTTCCAAACTAGCTTCCCACAAACCTGGTTGGGCCAGCTCCATTCCTGGGTCCGTAACGTCCGAGCGGGCCGCGGCCCGCCACATCCAATCAAGCCCAACCCATGCTCAGTATGCCAAGCCCTGCGGTGCCTACTGCTGATCCCGCTGCAGCTTCTGCTGAGACGGCGCGCATCTGGGTGCTGAGCCTGACCTACCAAATGCTGAGCGCGCCAACAGTGGCACGGTTCCCAATCCAAGACTATATAACAACACCACACCGGGTGGTCCATTCCACAAATTCTCCTTGCTACTTCTCTGGCCCTCCTGCAGGATTCCCGCGCTTTGACTACAACTGCCTGTTCCAGTTCTTTTGCAGGATTCAGACAATCAAGGTCCATTGTCCCTTCATTGGAGCAAAGGGCTCTAACCTCCACCAAAACTTCCAGGGGTTCCCAAGTTAAAGGAAAAGCATACCCTGCTGAAGCTGTAGGTTCCTTCTTCTCTGCCGCTGCTGCTCAAGCCAGATCTTGTGGCAAAGGTTGATCTGTCATATCCAGTATAGTTTCTCCTGAAGGGTAGAAGCATTCCCTTCCATCCATCTTAACTATCTTGCCCCATTTGTCCGCACTCAGATCTTTACACAACCTTTTAAGATGGCCGTCTTCCCCGCAGTAATAGCATTGGAAGACGCAAGGCTTTCCTTTGTTCCTTGGCGGTGCTCTTCATGGTCCCTGATTTGGCGCATTAGAAGTTGTTTTTGGTGGTTCTGGGACTGTTGCGGCTGGTTTTTCTATAGTTTTCTTCCAGAAAAGACACATTTTGTTAAAAATCTCCATCATTTCAGAAGTTTCCTTCAGTGTTTCTGGCCCTTTTACCCTTTTCACCTGCACATCCTTCTTCTCCAAACCCTTTGGGTCTTCCTCCATAAGTTCCGCCAATTCCAACTTGCCTACAACTGCAGTGTGGATGTTGTTCATGTCTGGAAGTAGGGTTACCCCTCTGTCCCGCAACCTACAAATTAATCCTCCATTGTAAAGCTTTCTGTGGAACCTTCCATGCAACTTGGAGCTAAGCCCCTGCATAAAGGTCCTCTTGACAGAGCCAGTATGCTCCGCCAAAATTTCATTGCTGACAAGTTACTTCAAAATTCAATCAAATGAAGAACATGTTGAGAAATCACTTCTCACAACTCTCCTCTCTCTGACTGCCGCGCACCCTGAAGATGAGTGTGAACACTCCATTTCTAAGATTGTCATCTCTCAACTAGAGTCTCCCAGCTTCAGATCTTGGAAGGGTGTGAGGTTCGAGGTTCATCCATCTGAACAACCTCTGACGACAGCTACTCGAAATCGATCTCTTTCTTCTTCTGATCTTCCTTCTTTTACTCCTTCCTCATTCTATCATTCTTTTCTTCCTTTTCTATTTCTTTCTATCGTTCCTGTTCTTTTCTCTTAAATCTCATCTCGCCTCGACTCTTGATCCACCATCTCAGCTACCTCAATTAAACGGCCCATGTGTTCTTGTCTGGTAAGAGACCTATCCGCATGATCTATCACAACTAACAACTCTCAACTCTGACCTCTGTCCGTTTCAGTCGTCTACTCATTTCCTCTAGCCTCATCCTTTCCTCTGCTGCTCATGCTGTCCTGTTCCTGATCATAGTCCTAGCGTTGGTACTCCTTTCATTTTCTTCATTATTCATTTTTCCTATTTTGAATCAGTTGGTCTAATTATCTCTAAAACCCATGCCTCTAGCCCGCTGGTTCTTTTTTTTTAAGAAATCAAATAGTGAAATCAACACAGTTAAAAGCCGAAAGACTCAAGCTAATCGAAAATGAACGAACCAGCTGGGGCCAACGACTATTTTCACCAAGTTGCCCTCAAGGCCTCGGTCGATGCCATTCCTCCTCTCAAAGAAGACAACTATTCCATCTGGCGCGACAAGATGTTAATGCTATTCAATCTCAAGGAAATTAAGGACGTCATAACTAGGAACTCCGGCCAACTTACGATAAAACAAGATCGAGAAATCCGAGCAATCATCCTTTCTAAACTAGACAGCGTCACTCATGCCAATGTGGTCAACTCAGCAAACATCTCATCGTCTAAGCTGCTCTGGGCCGAGATCACTCGTCGATTTGCTTCATCCGAAACTGCGAACAGAGCCCGAGTTTTCAATCAATTTTTACATGCTCCCTTCAACAAACACGCGATAGAAAACTTCATCACCGATATCAGAAAGGCACTTACCAGGATGGCAGACGTGGGCATAGAATTACCTAAAGATATAATTGCCTACCTCATACTATTCAAGTTTCCCCCGATTCTGGAAAACCTCAAGCAACAAATCATGCATGTAGAGAAGCTGATAACGGTAGAAGTGGTCTTCAACCATCTTACTCAATATAATAATGAGCGAAAGGCTCAATTGAAGATAGGCAAATCAGCTCCGGATATTACCCTAGTTACTACCAAAGGCAGAACAGAGAGAGACGATAAAAAGGCCCGAATCCGATGCAGAGAAGGCTACCACGACCCAAATGTTCCACATCCAGAGACGTCCTGCTTTCATCTCCACCCCCAAATTGCCCCTGGATGGTGGGTCGAACAGCAGAATGAATAGAAAAATAGAACCAAAAAGAACCCAACCATCAACTATCATTCCCTACTCACCCTCTGGATCAACTCCAATAATACCCCGAATCTCTTATTGGACTCCGGCGCAAATATTCATATCTTCAACGACCTGAAATTCTTCACTTCCATCAATCTTCAAGACAATCCAGAAGAAATCAAGACTGGAAAGCTAGAAGCTAACCTTAAAATTTGAGGCACTGGTACGGTCCGACTGGAATGGAACGATTCGGTTGTAACCTTAGATGAGTGTATGTATGTCCCAGACATAGTGGTTAACTTAATTAGCCCCGGTCTTCTAGCAAAGAAGGGATGCAATATTTCTCAAGAACGAGATCAATTTACGGTCTCTTGAGGCAACAAGCTAGTCCTAAAAGGATTGATTCGCGACAATCTCTTTGTAATTGAGAAACCTCGAGTCGCGGGTAACAATCTTTCAGTTAATCTCACAAATCAATCCACAAGCTCAACTACTGTCGAATCTCAATCTCTATCCGACTTTCACAAAATGTACGGTCATGCTGCAATCTCCACCCTCAAGCCTCTACTCAAGGGTCACTTTTCTAAAGAAGAATTGGATAGCTTTCAGTGTGAGAGTTGCGTCAAAAGCAAAATCACTAAATCTCCCTTCTCAGCAACTTCAACGCCTTTGTCAAAACCGCTTGAAAGAATACACCTCGACCTGATTGGACAAATTACCCCTCAATCCAAGGCGGGCCACCGGTACATTCTAACTCTTGTAGATAACTTCTCTGGCTATCTTGCGGCATTTCCCCTCCTATCTAAAGATGAAACCCCAAACGTCATAATCAATATCCTGGAAACAGAATATAAACGGCTTAATTACTATCCGACAGAAATTTTCTCGGATAAAGGCACGGAATTCACCAATAAAACTTTGAAAGACTTTGCCAAATCTAAACACATCAAACTACTCACGTCAGAACCGCATCATTCCCAACACAATGGCCGGTCGGAACGAGCCAATCGAACTATTGTCAAATCCGCGCGAGCAACCTTCTCTTCTTCCAGACTGCCAAAGAACTATTGGCACATAATAATCCGGAGCTGCTGCTTCATGTTGAATCAAATCCCGAGGGAAGGTAATGATCGATCCCCCTGGGAACTCATGTTCAATAAGAGTCTTCCTACTAACTACTTGAAATCCGTAGGATCACCGGTAATCTACTTAGGAAATCATCTACAAAGAGGAAGGAAATTCAACAAAAAAGGATTAGAAGGAATCTTAGTTGGGTTCAATCCAATCTTTCATTCTTATCTCGTATTAAGCTTATCCGGTGCTGTCATTGAAACCAAACATGTCCAGTTCCTCAAGAATACGATCTCTCAATTTCCTCTTCTGGAGTCTCCCGGACTCGATCTTTTTTCTCAAGCTAGCTCGGAATCTGACGACTCCGACTTCTCTTCTGCTCAAAAACAATACACTATTTGCAACTCGCCTGAAGACGTCTCCGACTCAGAATCAGATCGCGAGGAGAATGAAGGCACAGACTCCTCAGATTCATCACCCCCAAGTCCACCTTGCCACTCTACTCCAGCCAAACCTCCTGAAACATCCGCATATCAAAGACCTAGACGCGAAATCAAAAAACCCCAGCGATATGGCTTCCACCATTACTATGAACCCCCCTCCTACAAAGCGGCGCGTAAGTGCCCCGAGTGGCCCAAATGGAAGGAAGCTACAGAAACTGAACTAGAAGGCATAGAACTACAAGATGTTTGGGAGGAATATTATGGAAATCCCGACAAAATTCTAAACACGACCTGGGTCTTCAAAGTGAAGGAGAACTGCCATGGCGAACCTGTCAAATACAAGGCCCGGCTGTGTGTTCAAGGCTTCGATCAAGTATTGGGAGTCGATTACAACGAAACTTGGGCGCCAACTGGAAAAATCGCATCCCTACGACTAGCTTTGGTATACGCCCTGAAAAACAAAATGAAACTCACCCAATTCGACGTCAAGGGGGCATTTCTTCATGCTCCTCTGGAGGAGACCGTCATTATAAGAACGCCAGATGGATCAAGTAGAAGATCTCCCTATTTAAATTTAAAGAAATCGCTATACGGGCTCAAACAGTCTCCCAAGAATTGGTACGAAACCCTTACGCTATGGATCAAGTCTCAAGGGTACAAAGAATCAACCAGCGATCCCTGTCTTTACCTTAACAACCAAACGAAGGAAATTCTATACTTCCACGTGGACAACTTAATCCATGCAGGCAATTCTGACTCCTTCAAATCAAACTTTCTTAAGAGATTCCAAAACTCGTCCTCTCATTCACCAAACACAATACTCGGAATGCTCATGGAGATTGAAGATGATCGAATTCTCCTGAGCCAACCTAATCATATCCAACGGGGACTAGAAGAGCTTGGCCTGTCATCCTGCAAAGAAACGTTATCACCGCTAACACAGAATTTCCATCTTGAACCCGCCTCCGACGACGACCATGCAGAATTTTGCCAACTAAACATTAATTACAGATCTGCGACCGGACTTCTCAATCACCTATCACAATACACTCGTCCAGACATTTCCTTCTCCGTATCTAGTCTGTCTAGGTTCAACGCCAAGCCCGGTATGAGTCACTGGCGGGAGGTCCGGAAAGTATGGAAATATCTCAAGACAACCAAAAATCTCAAACTCACCATCAAATACAATCCTCAACAAGAAGTCCTCTCAAGCTTTAGCAATGCCACCTGGGGGGATGATCCAGTTTTCCGAAAATCTCAAACCAGATATGTCGTCTTCCACTATGGAAGCCCAGTCGTCTGGAACTCAACCAGACAACGAAACATCACCTATTCCTCTACCGAATCCGAACTGAATGCACTGCTCGATTGTTATCTCAAGACAAAATGGATCAGACACCTCATCAATGAGATCTACCACAACTGCAAGTTCAAACCAACATTGTATATAGACAACAAAGGTTTAGACAATAAGATAAAAAAATTTGGCTCTCACTCCAAGTCACGACATATAGATATAAAAACAAAAGGTCTTCGCAATGATTTCACAAATAAAGAATTCAAACTAGAACTCATTCCCAGTCCTTCCATGGTCGCCGATTCACTCTCGAAGGCATCTTCTATCAGTTCTCTTAAGCTATTACAAAAAACAATATTCACCACCTGAGACTTTACGGATAACCCACTTACCAGCCACGGGGAGTGTTGAGAAATCACTTCTCACGACTCTCCTCTCTCTGACTGCCGCGCACCCTGAAGATGAGTGTGAACACTCCATTTCTAAGATTGTCATCTCTCAACTCGAGTCTCCCAGCTTCAGATCTTGGAAGGGTGTGAGGTTCGAGGTTCATCCATCTGAACAACCTCTGACGACAGCTACTCGAAATCGATCTCTTTCTTCTTCTGATCTTCCTTCTTTTACTCCTTCCTCATTCTATCATTCTTTTCTTCCTTTTCTATTTCTTTCTATCGTTCCTGTTCTTTTCTCTTAAATCTCATCTCGCCTCGACTCTCGATCCACCATCTCAGCTACCTCAATTAAACGGCCCATGTGTTCTTGTCTGGTAAGAGACCTATCCGCATGATCTATCACAACTAACAACTCTCAACTCTGACCTCTGTCCGTTTCAGTCGTCTACTCATTTCCTCTAGCCTCATCCTTTCCTCTGCTGCTCATGCTGTCCTGTTCCTGATCATAGTCCTAGCGTTGGTACTCCTTTCATTTTCTTCATTATTCATTTTTCCTATTTTGAATCAGTTGGTCTAATTATCTCTAAAACCCATGCCTCTAGCCCGCTGGTTCTTTTTTTTTAAGAAATCAAATAGTGAAATCAACAGAACAATACACACCAAACAATGTCCTTGAGGAAACACCTCCTTCCTTTGCCGTTTTGATTTCAAGACGCTGGAGATCCACTTTGCAGAACCTCTGCTCCCGTGACCCCCATTTTTCCACTATTTCCCCCCCAACCTTTCCCAATTCTGTTCAGCATAACCCTCCATATCCCTCAAATCCCCCAGATCCTACTTGCCCAGAATTAAGTTGACTATTTTCCAGACCTGGTCAACGTCATTTGCGCCTTTGTTGTTGGCCCCGTTCTTGTATTGTTCCAGAAATTGGTGAACATTGTCTGGGCAAAACATGACTGCAGGGTCTTCCCTTGGCCTAATTTTTTCTCCGCTCCCTTGCCGCTTGTCCAGCATCTCTGGTGCCGCATACATTGATTTCCCCCCTGTGGCCACTCTTGGCGGCGGCCCTGCCGGACTGGTGGTCTGACAAGCAGTGCTTTGATACCATGGCCCGCTACCGGTTGCCTGTTGGTGAGTTGGAAGTGAGTCAACCAAACTGGCCTCAAAATCTCCCATCATCTTGACGTAAAAGAAAGAATAAAACTAAAAAAGTATATCTCTGTAGATGGTACCAGGTATTATAACAGAGAAAGGACTTTCCTGGCCAGACCCCCAATTTCTGAAAAGAGATTGTGTGTTTGGTAAATTCTCAGCAACAATATAAAGTTCTCCGTAACAATCTTGCTCCAAGTTCCGGAAAGTCCACTAGCCCTTGAGTCACACTCCTGTACCTCCGCAGTTCCTAAACAAACTCCGCTTCCGCACCCAAGCCGGAGACCACTAAAGCTAACTCGCAATTAAATAATAATAAATAAACAAGACGGACTCCCCAACAAGCTCTTCACTTGAACTATTTCCCTAAATATGACCTCCAGAACTCTTTCTGGTAACTACACTCCAAAGTAACAGAAGAAAAGAATAAAACTATATTTTACCATGATAATCTCCAATAATGGTAAACTCCAATGAATGTCAACTCCCCTCCCCAATAAACTCCCCCTTTCTCTCCCCCTTCAACTAAAGAAAAGCTTCCTTATATATATAACAAAAGAATGCAAGCTGCAAATGAAAGACCCATCTTGTCTCTGTTCATTCCTCACTGACCTGCCTTTGCTACTCCAAAAAAGGAACATGAACTACCAATAAAAGACCCCTTTTCCCCACCGCCTCTGTGCGTTTTCACTGATCCTCCTTACCAATAGTCTGATCCTTACTCAATCCAACAATTTGAAGGAGATTCAATGATCCTGTTGCCGATTCCCCTAACAGTTGAGTTGCGCTGATGCATAACTAACAACAGATCCTGGTTGATCTTCCCTAGCAGATCACTCCCAATCCCGCATGTAGCATAACTACAAATCCCCAAAAATCCACATGCCGCCTCCTCAAATTTAGTGTTCATTGCCACACAGCGCTCCGCAATCTCATTGAATATCCCATTATTGGCCTAATCTGTACTTCTTAGCTTCAATCACTTACTTCTGCATTAGTAAACCCACCGCCGTGAGGGGGAAGGTTATGTTCAACAGGGAGATGTCCTCAAAAGGCAGAAACTCCAGCCCATTCTTGTCATTGTGCATGCAAAAAGCGGGCGCCGCACCAATGCCAAGCCCTCAGCTATTGGACTCCGGAATAGACAGTCCACCAACGCACTTCTCTGTGCCTATTATACTGCGGACTTCCACCCACAGCTGAACCGCTCCAAGCCAAATGTCCAGTGGTGAGCCCACTTGCCTCCTTGTCTATAAATAACCACCACACCAGAGATGCATACTGAGGAAGGGAGCTTACTTCTGCCACTTGCGCCCTCCCCAACCTGTTCCTTGCTAGTCAACTGCCCATGCAAAGCTAGAGCTTGCTCTGTGCGGTAACTGTGGCCAGCTAGCCAAAATCATCTGTGGGGTGACTCTTACAGTCAACCCCCCTTTGGACTTGTTTTTGCCAAACATTTCCAGTCTCCGCACCCATTTCCCTCTTCTTTGGTTGCAGATTGTTTTCTTGAACTGTGGGCAAAACAAATCCTTGACTGTTAATGCTTCCATAAATGCCTTGGAGTTGAAGACCATTTGGGCCCAGAATCCAAAAATAAACGGCTCTCCCAAAATAATGTTGCTGCACTCCACCAAGAGAAACAATAGGGGCTTATGGAACCTTGCAACCTCTACCTCCTCTTCCTCCACTACCCCATTCACGCAACACTCTCCACCGTTCAAAGCCCAAAGCCCCATTGCGCACTTCCTCCGCAGCAAACACAGCTTTTCCACCAACCTTGATGGAAGCAAGTTGACCATTGACCCACTATATACCATTGCCCATACCTTCTGCACCTTAATAGTCATTGTGACGTAGGCAAGTGGAACCAATACAGACTTCAAATGGAACAGCTTGAGGTTTACCTCTTCCTCTGCCATTTTCACCCGCTGGACAATTTCCAGAACCCAGCCCTGCCCACACCCCTTGAACGCCTAGACCATCTTGTGAACTACTTCCAGGGACACCACTGCTAATTCCCATAGTTTTAGGGGTATTGGCAATTCATTCTCCATCACTCTTTGGAAAATCTCCGCAGCCTTCTTTTTCCTGGCGGGATTCACTGGCAGCCTTTCCCCTGTTGGCGCAGGGGCAGCTGCCTTTGGGGCCAATGGTTGTTCTCTAATGTCAGCATCCATCCCTTCTACCGCAACCTTTTTTTTTTCTGCCAACTCCCTCACTCCAGCCTCCACTCTTGGGGCTTCCCAGGTCCCAGGCGCGGTGACAATTTTGAAAAATACCCCAGAAGTGTTGGCTGGAGCCTTTGCTTGTTCTTTTAGTCACAAATCAGGTGTTTGGAAACTGCTGTAACTCCCTATTTGTAACTTCTACAGAAGTTATATGTCAGTTGCACCCCCACCAAAGCCATTGAAGTTACAGTTACAAGTTTTTGACCTTGTAAATGTTGTTTAAATCTGCCTTCCCTTGGCCTATTCTCATCACATCCACACTTCCATTCACCCATGGTTGCCAAACATCCCCTGTAACTATAACCTTGTAGGTTACAGTTACAAATCCATGAGATGTTTGGCTGCAGGGCCATTGTCATGCCTTGCACTTAGGAATTATTGTCTTCATCACTTTGACATGTCCTCTCCTCAGTACCATCTACCTCAGTCTATAAGCGTGACACAAATAAAGCACAACATCAATGGTGCAATCTGCTACTTCCTCTGGCTTGCGTTGACCTTCCAATCTTGGCGACCAACTCAGTATATACTTGCAAATTTCACGGTTAACTCCATACCGGTCGGCCATCCATTACAAGATCCAATCTCCTTCCCTGGCCCATCAACAGCCTTGGACTTCCATCTTTGGTCACGCACTGTTTGTTAGTTTGCATCTACGTCTAACTAAGCCATCATTACTGTACAGTTTGCAATTGGACTAGTCCCTACCCTGCATACACTATTACTTCTCACTTGTATTACCTTCAACGTCATTTGCTCCTGTCCCAATTCATCATACATTTGTACGCTCAGATTCTATTGTCTCACACCTACACCATGGCCTCAGATATGATTGTACTATTGCTTTATTTCCTATCCCATTCCTGTCACTCATTGCCTCACCGCCTTCAACTGTAGTTAGCTTCCCACCAGGTTGTATCTAGTCACTTTGGATTACCTTATAAGGGCTACCCCCTTGCCTGATGATTGTCTCCTCAGTTAGTTAATTTCATACGTTCTCGCATTTTGCTACAACCTAGTTATCACATTGGACTCAGGTTGAGTTTCCCTCCTTGGAACACACTCCATTCCCCTCACCGTTTGTCAAGTGGCATCACTAAGTTTGAACTTTGCAACTGAGTCTTGCTATTTGCACTTGCCCTTGCACTCAGCATTCCTCTGCGCTCACAATCATCTAAAGAATTTCCCTATAGTACGTGGGGTGGTTGTGTGACAGTAAATTAACTAACTCAACTCATCTATTGTAGCTGGCCAACCTATAGTAGACTTCTTCTTCTTGATGTCGCCTACTTGCTCAACCAGGAACGCTTCCCTTGCCCCTTACAATGATGATATCCATTGAGTAGGGAGAACCAGCGTTCCTTGGGCCCAACAACTCTTAGATCCCGTTCCTCCTTCTAAATTGCCATCTGTTGAACCTCTTGATGATCCTCGGACTCCTCCACGGGATGTTCCAATGGACCCTCTTGGGGAATTTGCAGATTCCGACCATTCTTCCAATGAAACCTTGACTCGTGGTAGACCAGGGGTTCGCACTCCTGCTCCCAAGCCTGAGGCTTTGACCCTGCTTTCAACATTGATCCAGGCCCTCACTCATGGTGCCCCGCAATCTAGTCCAAGTACTCCTAGCTTTTGCACCCCGGGCATGAAGCAACCCAATCACTTTATGGGAGAACACCCTCATAAGCTTAGATCCTACCTACAGTCCTGTAAAATCATCTTTTCAAACAACTCCAACAATTTCCCTTCCAATAGGCATAAAGTTATGTATGCTTTGTCCTTCTTAGGAGGTAGAGCCTTGCAGTGGTTCAAACCATACCTCAAACTTTTGTCCAGCAACAGTCCCACGTGTATTCTCAACAACTGGGACAGGTTTGAGCAACAACTGTTCACCCTGTTTGGCTACCCCAATGAAGTTCAAAACGCCAAATACAAACTTAATAATCTAGTTATGAAGGAAAATAGTAGAGCTTCTATTTATATTTCTCACTTTCAAACCTTGCAGTCTTGCATCCAGTGGAACAAGGCCGCTCTTCTATTCCATTTCCAAAAGGGTCTACCGGCACGCTTAATTGAACAGCTCGCAGTTGGGGGGCATAAGACAACCTTGCTCCAGCAGCTAATCAATTGAGTGATTGAGCTTGATAATGGCTATCACAAAAAGAATTTCTCTTGGCAAAACAACCATGGACCGTCCACCTCGGCTCCAAGGGTGGAAAACTCCTCGAAGCAAAACGCCAGGAACCCAAAACCATCCAAACCAACCCCAACTTTGAACTCCAACTCAAAAGGGAAAACCGTCACCAAAACTCCAAAGTTCTTGGACAAAGAAACCGGGATGCTACGGAACAAGGAACGGCTACGGAGGGAGAAGAATGTGCTGTGTATGTATTGTGGAGGAAAACATGATGTCAACAGTTGTGCAAAGCAGTTAGCGAGTGAAGCGGCTAAGCAGTCAAAAAAATTAGCTTTTATTTATTCTGATACTCGCAAGGAAAACTACACATTATCTAAATCACCGCAAGTAAATCTTTGCACTTGCGAGTCACTAGGTGCTCCTAGTTCAATATTTATCCTATTCCATTCCAACAACACCCCTTATTGAGTCTTCCTTGACTCTGGCACTAATGTTTCCTTCATCAGTGAATCTTTTGCCACTTCCAAAAATCTTACGCGTTCCAAGATAGATAAATTTCCTATCTATTTAGTAAGTAGTGCAACTGAACCGTCTTATTGGGTCTCCCAAAAGGCAAAATGGACCTTTGAATTCTCCTATTTCCCCAGCTTTGAATGGGATTTATTTTTCTTGGCTATACCCAGAATGGATGATACCATTCTAGCCATGATTTCCTAGTTTACTGGAATCCGGATGTGAATTGGCAAGAAGGAGTAATTAACCTTTGAAACTTGCACCCCCAGAATGCTAATCTTTCTGTCAAACAGGAATTAAACAGCCTACCTGACACTTTCATTGAGTTTGATGACACTTTTCTGCCAGGAGATTTGCAATATCCTGACCTCCATTCCCAAATTCCCTCTTCAGATTTAGGAGTCATTGCTTACCTATCCAGCTTACCTCTTTCCTGTTCCTTCAAAGAGAAACAGACACCAACCAAATGGTGTATCTTGAGCTCCCTAATCCTCTTGCACCATGCAAGCACCTCAAATCTGGTGCTCAAAGATGACAAGATTGAAGATTTAGAAATCATTTGAGAGTCTTTACCTTCAGTTTATCATGACTTTGCTGACGTCTTCTCAGCTGCAAGAGCAGATAAACTACCTCCATCCCGTTCTTAAAATCACAAGATCAAGTTTACTGGCCCACCTCCGGCACCAGGACGAGTCTGCTCTCTCTTGACGCAAGAATCGATTGCGCTTCAAGACTACATTGCGGAAAATGTAGCAAAAGGATTTCTTTGACCAAGCGATTTGAATACCAGTTCACCTGTCCTATTTGTTCCAAAAAAGCACAGTGGACTTTGCCTTTGTTTTTACTACAGGAAACTGAACCAGGTAACCCGGAAGAATGCCTATCCAGTACCGCCTATGTCACATCTCCTCACCCTCTTCCATGGAGCTGCTTATTTCTTGAAGTTAGACCTTTGAGGTGCCTATAACCTAATTTGAATTATGAAAGGTCATGAGTATTTGACTGCAATGAGAACCTGGTTTGGCAGTTATGAGTATACCATCATGCCTTTTGGCCTCTGTAACGCTCCTTCCACTTTTCAACATTTTTTCAATGACATTTTTTCCAACCTTGTAGGTAAATACCTTGTGGTATATCTAGATGATATACTAGTCTACTCAAGGAACCTTGAAGATCACATTGTAAATGTGTGAGAGGTGCTGCAGCAACTTTGCAAGAATGACCTGTTTGCAAAAGCCTCTAAGTGCGAATTCCATTCCTCTTCCCTTTGGTTTCTAGGTGTTGTAGTCTGGCAGCAAGGACTATTGATGGACCCAGCCAAGAGCGAACGCATATTTGACTGGCCCCCCCCTTCTTCCGTTAAATTCCTTCAAGTTTTCCTTGGTTTCAGTAATTTTTATAGGAGGTTCATTGAGCGTTATGCCAAGAAAACCGTGAATCTTAATAACCTTCTTCAAAAAGACACTCCTTTTGTTTTTACCAAACAAGCTGCTTTGGAGTTCAAAGCTCTGAAGAAAGCGTTCACCACTGCTCCAACACTTGCTCACTTCAACAAGCTGGCTTGCACTATTGTCAAAACAGACGCAAGCAACTATGTGATTGCAGGAGTAATCTTTCAGTTCTCTTCCTCCACTTCTCTTTTTCACCCCATAGCTTTTGAGTCTTGCAAGTTGCTTGCTGCGGAGCTTAACTATGAGATTCATGACAAGGAACTTCTTGCAATTGTTTATTGCTTAAAGAAATGGTGTTCATACCTTTTGAGCCTTAGAGAATCCTTTGAGGTTTTAACTGATCATAACTCTTTAAAGTATTTCATGAGCTCAAAAGTCCTCACACGTAGACAGGCACGATGGGCTGAATACCTCTCCAAGTTCCACTTTACAATCATGTACCGCCCTGGGAAACAAGCAGTAGTCCCTGATGCTTTATCATGTTGGGACAACATTTACCCAGGGGGGGGAGCACCTTTGCCAAAAACAACCCTGAAAACGTTAGGACACTCTTCTCAACCCAATCTGCCCAACTCAGTTCAATCATCGCTCACTTACAAGATTTGGCTTCCAAACTCCAACAAGCTCAACGCGTCAACCCCAAGTGCATCAAACTTTGACAGAGTGCAATTTTATTAGATAGTAGTTACAGTATTGATGATAATGAATTCTTAGTCTATGATAATTGTATAGTAGTACCCAATAATTCTTGCATTAAGTTAGATATCTTCAAGTCACGGCACAATTCTCTGCTTGCTGGTCATCATGGGCAGGATAAAACCTACCAATTTATTGCACGAGACTTCTACTGGCCTGGTATGACCAAAGAAGTAAAAGACTATGTTAGCGCGTGCTATGATTGCAATCATAACAAGTCCTCAAAACACCGGAAGTATGGGCTTCTCCAGCCACTTCCAATTCCTCCTCATCCTTGGCACTTGCTTTCTATGTATTTCATCTCTCAATTACCTTCTTCTAGTGGATATGATGCTATTCTAGTAGTAGTAGATTGCTTCTCAAAGATGGCTTTATTTCTGCGCAGTAATGTGACGGCCTCTTCATAAGACTTAGCCAACTTGTTCATAGAATATGTATTTTCAAAACATGGTCTCCCTGATAATATAGTTAGTGATTGTGGATCTCTGTTTGTCTTGAGCTTCTGGACCTTGCTATGCCAACATTTGAAGATCACTTGCAATTTATCAACGGCGTACCACCTGGAAACGGACGGGCAAACCAAGCAAGTTAATCAGATTCTCAAACAATATCTTTGAATGTATGTTTCCTATCAACAAGAAAACTGGTTGCAATGGCTCCCACTAGCCAAGTTTGCCTACAACAACTCCACTCATTCCTCCACCAAACAGTTGCCCTTCCAAACTCTTTATGGTAGAAAACCAACTTTCTCTTCCCTTCATGTAGCACCTTCTCAACCTGCTACCAATGACCTTGAACAAATTCAATCTCTTCAATTGCAACTTCAAACCAACCTCGAAGAAGCAAACCAGCGCTATAAGGAGCAAGCAGGCCGATTTTGCACTACAGCTCCAACCTTTGCAGTAGGAGATCAAGTGTGGCTTGATGCTCACAATATTCACAGTACTCACCCAAACCGCAAATCTCCAAAAGAAAGCTTGGCCCCTTTAAAGTAGAATCAGTCATCTCCCCTAACGCCTTTAAACTTACTTTACCTGCAAAATGGAAAGGTATCCACCCGGTCTTTCATGTGTCTCTCCTAGAGCCAGCTTGAGTCCTATACCCGGGCAAGACTCATCCCCCTCCCAAACTGGTCACTGTCCTTGATCATCAAGAGTGGGAAGTAAGCCGTATTCTGGATTCCAGGTTACGCAAAGGAAAACTTCAATACCTTGTTGAATGGTCTGGCTTCCAGTCCAACAAAGATTGCACCTTGTGGGAACCAGCCCATCACCTTTGCAACTCTCCCAATCTGATTTGAGATTTCCATGCAAGCTACCCTTGCAAACCTCGACAATCATGATTTCATCCCATCCGATCCCATTTCATTCCACATTCCATCCCATCCAATCCCATTCCATTCCACATTCCATCTCATCCAACCCCATTCCATTCCACATCACCATTCCATCAATGAACTTCTTCATCTCACCGTGTTATTCCTTCTTCTCATCCCCCTCTCATTCCTACCAAATAAAATTCCCATTCCTTATATACAAAAAAAAAAATTAAAATAATAAAATAAAAAATAAATAAATAAATAAAATAAAAAATATATTTATAATAATAGTTACAAAGTCTCCTTCACTTCTTTCTCTGCATCTTCCCAATTAGCAGTCAACTCCGCAACCATGGACCAAAAGTTATCCAGATCTTCATCATTTATCAATGATGACATCCTTTGAAGAACCAGCACCTCCGTTATGATGTGCCTCTTGAATATCTCCTTGCACTTTGCAATTCGAGCTTGCTTTGGCCAAGAATTCCATCCACCTTCCTCCAAGAGCTCTTTGTATGCTCTTTTCCTTTGGCCTCCCAACAAACCTTCCCCAACATCGCCCATCAATTGGCCCTACGACTTGCAATGGATTTGCTTTGCCTCGGCCCTCCATTCCTTCCGTTCCATCCATTCCATCCCTTCCATCTCCTCCATTCCCTTCTCCCACTTCTTCCGTTACATCCTCTTCTTCTTGCTCCATTCCCTTCCTTCCTTGACTTCTGTCTCCATCTTCTCCATTTCCCAATTCTCTTTCCGCTTTGTTCCTTCCTTCCTCCCTTGCTTCCTTGGCTATGACCCCAACCGGTTCCGCACCGGGCACTTCATCTCGCACCTTGGCATTCATCTGGGCCCCCAGAAATTCAGTTGGCGGACCCCAATAAAGTGGTGGTGGCGGTGGTGTGTTCGTGGTATATCCCCGGAAACGGGGCAACACTAGCAAGACAATTGAAATTTAGTTACTACCTTTATTATCACTAGTCAGTCCCAATTAGTACTCACCAGGAACTCGAGTACCCAAGAATTTGATCTCCGGCAACGGTGGTATCTTGTAATTAACCCTTGGCGCGGACCAACAACTCTGCATCTCCCTCAATGACTCCGCGGGACCATCAACAGTTGACTTGCTATTTATAGGGAAGTTACAGGCAACCTTGCAAAGACGACATTGCTTGCACTTGCCTCAAAGACCTCTGACGGCAGTACTAGGGATACATTGCTTGTTTTGAAAAATACAGTTTTTGCAACGGCGGGACAACAATGACAACATTTTATATAACTTATAAATCTAACAAGTAATCAATTAAAGGGTATACAGTATTATTAACGACTTGAAATCAATGGGAAAATTTATCTGAACGCTTGCAGGAGCTTTTGTCTTTATACCCGGGCAACTGTCACGCCTCACACTTAGGAATTATTGTCTTCATCAATTTGACATGTCCTCTCCTCAGTACCATCTACCTCAGTCTATAAGCGTGACACAAATAAAGCACAACATCAATGGTGCAATCCGCTACGTCCTCTGGCTTGCGTTGACCTTCCAATCTTGGCAAGCAACTCAGTATATACTTGCAAACTTCACGGTTAGCTCCATACCAGTTGGCCATCCATTACAAGATCCAATCTCCTTCCCTGGCCCATCAACAGCCTTGGACTTCCATCTTTGGTCACGCACCGTTTGTTAGTTTGCATCTACGTCTAACTAAGCCATCATTACTGTACAGTTTGCAATTGGACTAGTCCCTACCCTGCATACACTATTACTTCTCACTCGTATTACCTTCAACGTCATTTGCTCCTGTCCCAATTCATCATACATTTGTACGCTCAGATTCTATTGTCTCACACCTACGCCATGGCCTCAGATATGATTGTACTATTGCTTTATTTCCTATCCCATTCCTGTCACTCATTGCCTCACCGCCTTCAACTGTAGTTAGCTCCCCACCAGGTTGTATCTAGTCACTTTGGATTACCTTATAAGGGCTACCCCCTTGCCTGATGATCGTCTCCTCAGTTAGTTAATTTCATACGTTCTCGCATTTTGCTACAACCTAGTTATCACATTGGACTCAGGTTGAGTTTCCCTCTTTGGAACACACTCCATTCCCCTTGCCGTTTGTTGAGTGGCATCACTAAGTTTGCACTTTGCAACTGAGTCTTGCTATTTGCACTTGCCCTCTAACTCAGCATTCCTCCGCGCTCACAATCATCTAAAGAATTGCCCTATAGTACGTGGGGTGGTCGTGTGACAGCCCTGGGGACTCATCCAAAGTTTTAGTTACCAATTTGCCCATGAGCAGATTTTTAGCTTCAAGGTACAGTTAAATCTAAGTAACAAGGCCTCAAGGTTTCCAAACCCATCCTAACATCCTCACTCATTTCATGAATTCCAATGCTTCAAAAAAAAAAAACTGCACATATCACCAACTACCATCAATCCAAAAAAAAACCTGCTCACCCTCCCAACTAGTTTATTCTCCAATAAAATTGAACAAACTTATCCTAATAATTCAATTGAAAAATTATTTTTCAATTGCTCTTACTCATGCAACAAACACAAACTTTTTTTTTAAAAAAAAAAAAAAAGGAAATCATCAAAGAAAAAAAAAAAGGCTGGTGTGCAAGCCAAATTGAACCACTTAGAAGCCTTCACTGCTCTCTGCATTTCAAATTCCTGTTACTTGAATCCCTTTTCCAAAATCTCCCAATTTTCTTTTTCCTGGTTGAGATCCTCTGATGTCCTGAGCAAACACCACCTCAGTAGTTTGCAATCCCTGTACTCTCTGTGCACCATTGCCTTGTTCATCTTCCTTGAAACCAGTCTCCTTGGTAATAAAACTACCTTCCAAATTTGCTTGCCTCATCCTGATTTATCCCAATCTTATCTTTATTTTCCAAATTCAATTGAATATTTCTCTCCTCCTCTCCAATCTCTGCCTCCTCAATCAAATCACCTCTGATGTGTCTGTTAGCCATTTTCACCTTTTCTGTGTTTTTTATAACCTTTTCATTTCACTTGTTCCAATAGTCCATCCATTTGTTCCTCCTCCTCATTAATCTCATCACTCTTAAGCATTATTTCTTGACCATTTGCAAGGATTGCTAATTAAATTCCATCCATATCTTTCTCCTAGCGCCCTCAGTTCTAAAATGTATCCTCTCCCCCACCCTCAAACAACTGAGGCTATAGGTCTTATTTTGTCAGTACAAATCCTTACAGGATCTCCCTCTTGCTTCCCCATAGGCACTATCTTTCTAATCATGCAATAGGTGATCATACATCATCTTTCCCCAAATGATGTTTAGTGGCCCCATAGGTTAACTTGCTATAACCTTTGCCCTCCAGGATTTATACCTCTCAATGTTGATCATTGTTTTTGGTAACTATAGGAATCTAGGATTGATATTGAAATTTTTGAAATTATGAACTAATTAACACCATGAAAAATTTGATGTCACTTGCTAGCAAGTGCCATCATGGAACCTCTGGTTGAAGCTCTGTCCAATCTCTAGTTGAAGCTATGCTCATGCTCCAACCAATTTTCTGGTGCACAGTTACTGCATCGGAGCTTGGATAAAGCTGCACCTGGGCTTGGCTGAAGCTTGACCTGAGCTTGGTTGTAGATTGGGCCTGAGCTCCTTGATGGCACTTGCTAGCAAGTGACGTGAAGTTTTTTGTAGTGTAAGGCTATTTATATATATAGACGGAAAAAAGGTCGAACTCGACATAAATATTAGCCACGTATCTGTCCCGAGGATTGGAAGCTTGAATCGATCATGGGTCATCGAAAGTATCAACAGGTCATTCAAATGGCCGAGAGGGGACATCGATCGGTCCACGAGTGAAACCAAAAGAAGTTATACCACCTCTCGTTTGATCTTGGTGAGTTTATTTTTCCCCAGATAGATACATATCTATCAGGAAGAAAGAAAAAAACTTCAACTTCCAGTGGCCACGACAAACCATGGCTTTCTTTCCCGACTGGATATAATTCTATGACCCAAGTGAAGAGATTGAGACCGATCGATCCCAGTCAGCTGGTCAAATACAAGTAGGTTTCCAGACTCGAGCTTTTGAGAGAAACATGTCACGATCCCTGCCCTCCTGCGGCTTGAAAAACGGAGATGGAAAGCATGGAGTGATAGGTTTCTGTTCAAGCTCGATGCAAAACCCGACTTGTTGCCAGCCAACGGGATACGTCCAATCTTTCAATTCTTCCCAATGGGCCAAAGAACATCTTCGGGAAGATTTGCGGGTGTATACGGAAGACCGTGAAGGGAATTTTGGGTTGAGACCGAAGATGGGCTTGATAAAGCGTAGGAACGCGAATGGTTGCACGAATCCAACCGTCCCATGACATATTGATATCCTATCCGAGACGATGGGATTTTCGCTATCTCGTTTCAAGATCCTCTTTGCCTGCAAGCATGAATCGTATCATTGATACTTTTGAATGAGACCATCGACCTCAACATGCTTTGTCCTGGATCGTCGTGGACCTTAGAGGCCGAGGATCTGATTGATTTGATGATCGAACGCCTTGCCCCTGATCATCGGAGTCAGGGCGTTGGGGTTGAGATTATCGATGGGGATTTGGTGAAATGGATTACAAACATATCGAATGTAGGCAGCGTGTAAAGCTTTGAAGACCTGGATCGATGGGTGGGATCGATTGGGTTAGATCTATCGATGGTGAGAAAGCACGGATGGAGGGGATGAGCAAGGAAGGATGGGAAGACGGACGAGTTTGACCTCGGCATCTTTGACGAGAGTATCCTTCATGGGTAAGAACAGCACAAATCTAATCCTCGTGTTGGTCTGATAACCGTAACAGGCGTAGTCCTCGATGGTATACAATAGACCAAAGTAACAGTCAACCAAAGTGGTGGGCATTCCATCTCGTTCGTCGAATACGTCCAAACTGACGTGGGCCGCATAATGCCACTTGAGATCGGCTTGACCACCCGATGGGGAGGTGAGGTTACGAAGGTACAAGGGTTGTGCTTGTTTGCCGATGATGGCGAGTGCGAGAATCTGAAGACGACCGGTGTTGGTGGCCATGATGGGAGTGGGATGACCTCGAGGAGGAGGTTTGGTTTTGGTCCTGCGTGGTCGTGGTGGTCGGCTGGGTGGGCTGCTAGGAGATCCTGCTCGGCTCGTGACTCGGTGTGGTCCCCGTTTCCCCCGTGGGCCATGACATCGGACCTGAGGTGGGGTTTGATAATTGATGAAGTGGAAATGCATACTCAATGACCTTTCAACTCCCAACTCACCCCAACTGATTCTCGTTGACGGCTTCGAAGAAGGTACACTTGTTCGAGTGTCAGCATGACGACCCTATCGAGCCCCTCACCACATCCGGTCACTCGATTCATACCTGAGTCGTAAGTCATCCTCAATCTCTTGATTCGGTCGACGAATGATGGAGCATGACATGATGCATAAATATCGATGACTCGAATTCAAAGACCGATACTGACGTGATTGTGACGCGTGGGTGTGGGTGTGGGTGTGGGTGTGGGTGTGGGTGTGGGTGTGGGTTGTACTTAAATATTTACATGTATCCATCCTCCCTACGCTACATCGATTGCACTCCACTCCATTGACCATTCTTATGACATGACGTCATCCTGCCCACCCGCATACATGCCACGATGGCCTCACTCATCAATAATCTATCACTCGGCTCGACCGACCTGGGTGGGCGTGGGTGATGAAGAACTTGGCGTTTGATCGAAAGTCACTTTAGTCAGTTTGGGAGGGATAAACTATCCCAACTCATCGAATTCGTCGAGGTCAGAGAGAGAGCTGAATCACCAATCTTGAAGCTTATCATCCATCCATCGATAGCTTTCAATCTCAAATCAATAATCATGATCTCGTAGTAGGCAGGCCCAATCTGACCCTAGTTGTTCTCTTCTTGGTTGAATCCAAACTTAACCCCAGGGAGAATGCATCCCAGCTGAATCGATCTATCATGCCCAAATCCCATCCGATCCTCACACCAGATGGTCAACGGTACCCAAGATCATCCAAGATTTAAAATCCAAGGCCCGTTCGAAAGGACTTTGGAATCTGTTCCTCTCTCGGGCACATTAGTCAGTCCCACCATACATGTACTCCCCCTCCCCCGTCAAAGAAGCAAAAAACCTAAGATCCCACTCGCAAACAAAAAAAAAAAAAAAAAAAAAAAAAAAAAAAAAAACCTTGAGGTCGGATGATGATCGTGTAGATAGATAACACAGTTAATGTTTCATCAGTCCTGAGGTAGGTGTACCCTTGACCAACTTGGAGTATGCCGTCATGGCTGAAGTCATGGGCCATGCGATTCGAATCGCCCCAGAGTCGATGAATTGCTCGGCTCCCGATACCGGTGGGTTAAGCCGACCTTTTGAGCTCTCGTTCTATCCATCCTTACTCATTCAGATCACCATCATAATCAAGGTAATATGGAAGTCCTGGCACGCTATGGTACTCCTCAACAAAAGCAAAGATGGCTCGAGCCACTCTTGCAGGGCAAGACCCGGAGCTCGTTTGCCATGGTCAGTCTTCAAACTCATTGCTTCAACTCGGTATTCATTTCGACTTAATCTCATGCTTGCATCATTCTTTCTGCTTCTAGACTGAACCTGGTGTTGCATCGTCCGACGCGACCAACATCCAAACTAGCATCGTACTCGATGCCAAGAAGTAGGCAGCTCGGTACTAGATCTGCTTTCCCACTTGGGGAGCAAGAACCATCCAATCCTCTCCCTCTCCAAACCTCATCCAGCTCATCGACATCCTATCCCTCTTCGATGCGCCTCGTTAGTAAGCAGATCGTCATCAACGGTCGAAAGTGGTGGATATCTGGTGCTGGTGATCCCCGCAACGTGATCCATTTGGTCATGGGAAAATCAGATCCTTCGGCTCCCAAGCACGCCCAGCAATCAATCGTCCTCGTCCCCTCCGACACACCGGGGGTCAAACTGATCCGACCAATGCAGGTGTTCGGTTACGATGAGTTAAGCAAAAACCTTGGTTGGGTCGAGATGGGCTCCCATGAACTTTGATGGCTGATGATTCGACACTGGTCCAACAGTGCACCCGAAGGACACTTTGAAGTCGTGTACGAGGACGTTAGGGTACCGGTCGAAAACCTAATCTATGATTGGGGTAAAGGATTCGAAATCGTTCAATCCCGTCTAGGACCCGGTAGAATCCATCATTGGTTGGTTATCTCTGCCATCACGCATGTATATATCATACATCCATGGGCATGGACCAATTGACAGCCCTTGACGCCTTCAGTATGCGAGCTATTGGGATAGCCGAACGTGCGATCTCCCTGATGTTACTCCGATCGACCGATCCGCGCAAGGTCACCTTTGGAAAGCCACTCTATCAACACGGTGGGACGGCGAGAGAGATTGCCCATTCGCGAATCGAGTTGGATGAAGTTCGATTGCTCGTTTATACCGCTGCTCATCAGATCGATCTCCTCAAGGCCAAAGGGGCCATGAAATCGATCGGGATGGCCAAGGCAAGAGTTCCACGGGTCGTGAATACGATCATCGATCGAGCCATCCAAGTCCATGGTGGGGAAGGTGTATGTCAAGACAAACCTCTGGCGGCGATGTTTGCAGCCGTGAGGACTTTGCGAATGGCTGACGTGAGTCATCGAGCCATGCCGAGAAGCGGATGGGATGAATGTGCTGCTGAGAGTGAGGTTGTTTTGATTCGAAGGGCCCGGATGAAGTTCATGAAGCTCAGGTGGCCCAATCCGAATTGAAACGAGTACCGTTTCTAAGGCAACAGGAAGAGACCAGGATCGAGTTGGAAAAGGCCCTTCGGGTGACTTATCGAATCGGAGGATCCAAGTTATGATCCGGCCGGTAGAGATACTTACCCCATCGATCAGAGAGGGAGTTGTGCTCTGGACTCAATCTTTAGTTCCGGTACATATTATCGGTTGGCACAATTCACCGCATCTCTAGCCACAACGTTCTTGGATTCGATCCAACAGGTTTCCCTTTCTCTCTCTCTCTCTCTCTCTCTCTCTCTCTCTCTTTATATTCTGGTTTCGATCATGAGCTGACGGCGCGTTCTCGCGAGGATCTCGTGATGATTTGACATGTATGAGAATGTACGAGTGTGCTAGCTAATACACAACAACCGCTTGTAGCGAAGAATGTTCTTATTATTTAAAAAATAAGGGGGTGGGGAGGAGTTCAAAGTTCGAGTTAAGGGTCCCGAGATGTGTGCATCATGTATATGAGACGACTCAGATCATAAAAGCTGGCTTCTTTTTACCTCTCATCCCGCCATCATGCTCGTCATCTACCATAGCCCGGTCGGGAGAGAGTGAGGCGATCAGATGAGCTCGTATCGGTCGACACGGAAGACGGGCGCGGCGTCTACTCGTAGCAGCTCCGAGGGCGGGGCTGCACGAAAGAGCCAGAGACCGAGTCGACAACAGGAGAGTGGAGTGAGTGGAGGAGGATGAGCTGCTCGAGGCTCGACTCGGAGACTCTTACCTGACGGACGGCTCTCAAGGATCCGTCAGGATCTGTAGGATAGAAGAGGAGTAATGAGAGTGCCTCCCTTACACGAGATGAGGAGTGAGAACGCAAGCTCGATCGATTCGAAGCTCGAGGTAGAAGAAACACGACGGGGGGCTTTTGGACGGATGGATGAGGAAGAACGAAAAGGAAGGACCGTACGAGGACGAGGAGAGGAGGGTGAGATGAGAAGTGATAAGAAAAGAGTAAGGGGTAGTAGATTACAGAACTCATCAAGGTTCGAGATGGATCGAATATCCCAAGCTTGTACACATCCCATCTCCCATCATCGATAAATTAACGATCTCTCCAAGGTTCAAAAATCTATGTATGTAACCCAAGTATAACGGACGGGAGAGCATCACAAGAGAGCTGATAAAAGGATCGAAGGAAGCTAATAGTCGAACGTCTTTTTTTATTTTTCATCTTCACAACTACCGTGTATGTACGTCACATCACATGGTATGGAACACCAAGTCACCACTAAGCCTGAGGATGGTTTGAATAACCACCACCGCCACCACCACCACCACCACCGGCGGGATAGAAGGCGATCGATTGAGGCGTATGAGAAGGTCCTGGATGACCACCCAGTCCGAGAGGCAGCGGGGTCGTCGGGGGTCGATAACCGATCATCGCCGGAGGTGGGCCCCCAGATTGCTGAGGGATATGAAACGGATTATTGTACTCTGCAAAGGTCGAATGGCCGCTACCCAAATGAGAAACTGGCATATTAGGGGCGGGCGTGGTAGCGGGAGGTGGTGGTGCATAGTTGGGCTGGTAGTAAACTTGAGAGGGTTGTTGTTGCGTCGGTGGAGGCCCGGATGAGGGGATGATGGGATGGCCCAGGGAGTGTTGGGCGTGAACGTGAGGAGGTTGGTATGGTAGATGGGGTAGATGTGATGTGGGTGGAGCGGGTGATGGATTCTGCATAGGATGTCGATTCTCATGATTGAAACTCTCGACTTGAGGATTGTAGGGATGATGAGAATGATGATGATGCCCAAGATCCTGATGAGGGTTGGGATAAACGTAACCTGTTCCTCCACTCGAATTAGGTCGCGGGGAGGATTGGGCTAACGGGGCTTGAGGTCTAAAGTTAGCCTGGGGTGGGTAACCACTTGGAGCAGTGGGAGGATGAAAAGTTCGACCGGTCGAACTCCCAAAGACTTCGTGGATTGGGATAGGCGCTTGACCGGGTGGTGGGGGTGGAAGGTTAAAAGGTACGGCGTGCCCAGAGTGCTGAAGTTGTGAGAAAGGAGGGTGGTTAGGAGCCGGAGGGGGTGGTGGATAATGACTGGCTGGGTCCGAATAGGTTGTATGATAGGCTCGATGAGGGATGTGATGATGAATCCCATTCAAAGGATGGTGGCCATCGGGATATGGCACGGGGGATGAGTAGTTATTGGTATTGTTGGCTGGAATTCCTGTGAATCATTCATTCAAATCTCAGAGGAGAGGGGAAGAGCTCTGTTGAACAAGTTCATGGATCGTCAGGGGACTGACCTGAAATACCTGTCGAAGATCGCTCCGAGTCGTCGGACGGTTGAGCGTAGCCCGGATGTGGTTGTGGGAATTGAGAGGTACTCTCGTTCGCATGGTGATGCCCACCAGAAGATCCATGCTGAGGAGTTACCCATCCAGGGCTAGGTTGATAAACGTTGTCCCCACCGCCGGGGATCGGTAAGGGACGACGAGGAGTTAATGAAACCCTAGCGGCTCTTGGTGGATGAGGGGATGAGGGGAACCGATCGGGGTGTTGTGAGGGAGTGACGAAGGATGGGGTAGGGTGACGATGAAAGAGATCTTCAGAGGTTTCGGGAGTGTGTCGAGATGAACTAGGGGGATGGAATTGCTGAGGATGATGATCATTAGGTAAAGGATACGAGGGACCGGAAAAGCTATGCCGATGGGGGCGTTGATGATGGGTAGGAGGATGTTGTAGAGATTGGAGTTCGGTTGGCTGAGGCTCATGAGGGAAGTAAACTGGGTCACTTGGAGTAGCTCGACTGGAGAGTGATAGAGAATTAATGGCACCAGTAAGATGATCGGCTCGATCAAGGGATTGATTGCGCGAGGGTGAACGTGAAGGTGAGTTATGCAGCAGACCAAAATCGGGAGTAGGTATACTCAATGATCCAGTCGATCGCTGCCTTGAGCTGTTGAGGGTAAGATCCTTTGACGTCGACGGCTGACCAGGTAATGGGAGTTGAGCGGTTGAGATAGGACCCGAGGTGGGCCTCGCAATCCGAAGAGCGGCAGGAAGTGCATCTTGCGAGCAAGGTTTTGCCGAATCCCCGGAGGGAGAGACAGATTTTCTTTGATTCGAAGGGCTTGCAGAGGGTCGTAGACCAGATCCAGGAGAGGTCGATTCGAATACTCCGGCTCGGATGGGACCGGTGGGAGTCTTGAGTTTCTCGGGAGGTGGTTTCTGAAGGACAAGAAGAAGGAATGGGAAAGTAAGGAGGAATCCGATCGGGGTTCGTTGAAGGGTGGATCGAATGACGTACCGCCGAATAAAAGGTCATTTCAAGGTAAACTTCACCCTGATACTTGCCCTTGTTGGTCATGGTCACCCAATCATCAAACTCACCCTTTTTCAAAGTCTCAGAGAGATCGACTCGACCCTCACCGATAAAATCGGGATCCCTGGGATCATCGGCATAGACGGCCACGTGTAACTCCTTGAGACTGGTGGTGCCGGTCGTCCCAACGGGCGTAGGTTTCGATTTGAGGGGTCCCACGCCACCGGTTGCAGTCGTCGAGACGGAGGCCGAAGCCATGGCATCCTTGGCGTTATCGTAGATTTCAAACCTGAGCTCGTCATCCCAAACAGGATGCTGACCACCGCGTTTGTCGGTCTTGGTTCGCTTCCGATGGGATAGATAGGTACAGGTCGCGTAAGGATCTTGTTTACTTAATAAAGATCATCGATAAAACAAGCCGGGGACTAAGTGAGTAAGAAGAAGGCTTGAGGAGAGGATGAGGATTTCAATCTGATCATAGAGGGTAGGGGGGAGGGCTTACCCGATCCTCTGTTTATTGGGCAAGTTACGCTGGAAGACGAGGGAGGGGGAGAGTATGGAGAGGGGCGATTGGATGGACGTATCGCGACGAATGAGGGTGAGGATGGGCATCGTCAGTAGGAGGCTCAAGGTTTCGAGGGTGATAGAGGCAGGAGGACTTACAGCCTTGAGGACGACGACGATCAAAGTTCCTAAGGGTCCGCCCATCGGAGAGAATTCAGGATGGGAGCAGAGGGCGAGAGCAAGCGCCGAGAGGGTGGACGATAGAAGAGCAGGTTTCAGGGGGAGGATGGGAGGATGAAGGCTTGATGGGAAGGATGCAAGATGATGTAGATTGGACGCCTGTGACTAGTTCTAGTCGATGGAGTTGATGGAAGGGGAGGAACAGAGGCAGTGAGGGTGATGGGGCCCATGCAAGACGAGGTGGGATTGAGGATGAGGATGAGGATGAGGATGAGGATGAGGATGAGGATGAGGATGAGGAAGAGGAAGAAAGAGAAGCAGAGCAGCAGCAGCAGCAGCGGCAGCAGCAGCAGCAGCAGCAGACCAAAGGGGAAGCCCACCACCACCGGATCACTAAGTCCATACTTATTCTCGTAACCCATAGAGCCGATCAGGGTGTAGTCTCAACTCCATCAGGATATAAGCATATCGATCTCCGGATTCCAGACGACTGCTTACAAACATAAATCATAAGTATTTATACAGTAGAACTTGTCCTAATCCATACCATTCCGTAGACTGGTTTTTCTTTGGGTTTGAACGGCTTATGGGATTGGAGAGAAACCTATAATAACCCGAGTTTTTCATGGGTTAGAGCAGAGTATTGTACTGTACTGTACAGGGGGGGGAAGTAAGTCCTCCCGCTGATTGAACAAAATCAGTAGTTTGATTTTTAGACACATTTTCAAGGCCAAATTTTCCAGCCCCAAAAAATCAAACATTCTGATAATTTATTTTAGCATCTGTTCTTTGAGGTGGACATTGATTGATGAGTCAAACAATCCCACTATCACTTTTTTCAAAAATGATACAAAAAGGTACAAAATACCCCAAAATAGATGTTTCAGAAAGAGAAAAAATGAAACCAATCTTTTGCTGTTCATGTTATTTTTAAACAAATTTAATGTTGGGAAAGAATCAGAATAGCACTATAAAAAACAAAACTAATGAAATTGAATTCTTCCATTCATGGGAAAAAGCAAATTTGATTAATGTGATTCTTTTGTGAGTTAGATTATACTATGAATTTTGAAAAAACTGTCCTGAATTTTTGACGCAAATGTCCAGATTGGCCGGCTGCTGAAAAATCAGGACAGCGCTGGACAAAAACAGGATGCATGGGGGAAATAACACTTTCACAGGATTACCTGTAACAGGTTGTGTGTTTTGGGTTTCCTGTCTGGGTTTTCCTCAAACCGGACAAGAGGCCAAGTGAGTGATTCAAATCCCTTCACTCATCAAGCACATCAAAGGAGACACCAAAGGATCAAAGCAGTAAGTAAGTAAATCAGCCACAACCTTAGTTTGTTCAGCTAGTCCAGGATTGATATCTATTAGACATTTGAACTTGTTTGACTTTGATTTGACCATATAAGTAACTGAAAAATTGTTCAGTCTTGGATACAAGTTGAGTTAGATCAAACAGTGCTTGTTCAAAGGTCAGTTTGCCCAATTTGATCTTACTAAGATCCAGTATGTCACCAATCACAGATAGCAAGCAATTGGCAGATGTCTTAATGGTCTGGGCATAACCTTGTTGTAGAGGGGTTAGATCACTATGTAGTAAGAGGTTGATCAATCCATGGATCATGGCTATCAGCATTTGAATCTCATGCTATGGACATTGATATTGATGTTGGCCAATGCACCCACCAATGACTGAGACCATTATCAAAGATCCCAGTACTTAGTTATCTCAACTCCAATTGAGTTATTACTTACTATTATTTGTATTTTATTTTATTTTCACTTTTATTCTCATCTATTTATTTCAAAAATTACCTTGTTTGTTGATCTTTATTTCAATTTAAAATTTGTAAAACTTGTGCTTCCAAAATGATCAATTCCATTTTTTTTTCAAATTTTTGCAAGCACATTTTGTGTCAAAAACATTTTGTCTCCCAAAATTAAAATGCGGACAAATTACTTGAAAACTGAGGACAAGTGAAAGATAAAAGTGGACAGTTCATTCTGAATAAAAGACAGCATTTCATTAAATTCAGGACAAAAAAAAACTTTGGACAAAATAGAGATAAAATAGGACAAAAAAAAACTTAGGACAGAAATAAAAAAAGAGTGGACAAGATTTACAAAAATTTAGGACAGTTCTTTCAAAATGCATAGTACTTTGATTAAATAATCAAGATGGGTATCTGAGAACTCATAAAGTCAAGCAGAAAATATTTCTGATACTATTTGAGTTCTGCAGCATGATTCAATTGAAATGTTTCCCTTTTTTAGAGCTTCCAGAATTTTGTGCAAATTTTTGATTTTGTTGGTTTTGAGGAGGGGCTCATCCCATTTCTTGAAAACCAATTAAAGTTGTCAAATGAAAGAAAATACTTCAGTGAATAAATGATGTTGATCTGAAGAATGATTTTACAACTTAAAAAGAAAACAAAAATCCAAATAAAATGAAACATCAAATGTTGAAAATGGCTGAGAAAAGAATATGAAAAACTCCTGAGAATAATTCTTTTTTGCTTTTTCAGGAAGAGATCCATCTGTATTTAAGAAAGAAGGGTAAGAAATTGTTAATCTTTTTCATATCTATATTTATTCAAAACAGTTTGATTTTAATTGAACCTTTTCATTTTCATATTAGTTTTCAAAAAATAAAATTTCCTGTTTTTTTAATTTCACACATTGGTGTGAAGACTTACTTCCCCCTCTGTACTAACCCATGAAAACCATGGGTTAGGAAAGGAAGGTGGCTTGGGTTAAGTTTGACAGAGATGGCACATGTTTTATTTGTTGTATGTTGTGAACATTTTTATAGATATATAAAATAAAAACAGCATTTGAGGGATATTCAATAGAAAACCATATAGAAAAGAAAAATAAAATAAAATTTGTTGGAGGTAGCCCAATAAGGTGGAATGCTTTTGCCTTTTAGAGAATTCAATTTTAGAAAAGAAATTGAATGACTCCAATGAGTCATTGAATTAGTCTGCCTTGCAGAGTTGAGATGACTAATGTACTGAAACAAGGTTTTGATTGCATTTGAAATGGCTTCACTGGTAGGTTTGGGTGTTGCTTTCAGCTTGTCATTTTCTAGCTCATCTTTGCCATCTTGTTCTGATGGGAAAGGAATATCTATTCTGGTGAAATTAAAAAAAAGCTATCTTCATCAGCTGGATCAAGAATCTCTTCAAGAGACATTTGATTTTTTGCTTTGATTAATTCAACTTTATCAAGCTCTTGCACTTCAAATTTAAGGTTGTTCTGAGTGTTGTTGATGTCCTCAGCTGAATCAATTTTTTTTTCTTAGTAAGTTTGGGGTGAGCCCAGCAGTGCCTTATGGTACTTGGGCTGGAAGATTCCCAGGCTGATTGGCATAATTGCATTGCCAATAGCTGATCAATGTTGTAAAATTGTGACACCAGGAAACACTCATTGAAGTTTCAGATCAAAGGGGAAATGAATCAACATTGTTAGTAAGCTTTGAAGGTTTGCATGATAGCAGCATCAAGAGGTTGAATGTGGGCGGTTAGGTTGGGGGCAAGAAAATTGGGTTGGATATTAGAGAGGCCATCTGGTGGAATCACATGTCCAGAAAATTTATTGACAAGAAGTAGAACTTTTCAATTGGGTATCTTCAGTTTGGAATTCCACCCACTGGTCCAGTTTTGAAAAATCAAAGTGGTCATCCATGCCTTGCTATTAAAGAAATATTTTTACCCAAGTTGATGTGAATTTCTTTTTGAAACATCATAGGTTTTGTGACTTGCCAATGAAGAGTAAGGCTAGCTTCTTGGTACCAGTCACATTTCAAGCATCACCAATGGTGAGCTGTGTCTTTACAAATTTGATTCCCTTCTCACTTTTTTGTGCCAGAACTTCATTGGGATGCATCCTGTTAACAAATTAATTTAAATGGATATGCTAGTAAATGTCTTTATGATGATTTGGATGTATGCACATATTCACTTGCACATAGAATAAACCTGTCTCATCAAAATTGAAGACATTCTACAGACTGTATTGATCCATAACCATACAAAGACACATTAACTCTTTCCCAAGAATTTGTAGGTTGACAGATCCCAATTCACCATGTTTTGAAAATTGGTGATGTGATTTTTGGGCCTTGAAGCTATCAAGCCACACACTTGATAGAGAAGGCCAGTCTTCCATGGGCATACCACAGAGACAGGAAAAATATTTCCACTTTTCTCAAAGGACATTGCCAGTGACTGTCAACTTAGCAGCAAGGGAAATTTGGGCCCATTCTTCAAGTAGTTTGTTGACATTTCCATGTTTCTGGAACCTAAAACACTTTAAAGATCCATTGTTTGTGGAATTTTGGCAACAGAACTTCTCCTCACTTTTGATCCATGATGATATACAAGGCTGCTTCAACTGAAGCCCAGGGTAGATTTTTGAAAAATTATCAGCTGTTTTTGTTTGGTTCTTGACTTTCTTGTAGTTCCAGTCAATCACCTCTACCTTTTTTTCAAGTCTTGCAATTTTTTCTGAGTTCTTTCTGTTTGACCTGGTTTTATTTTGTTGGTTAACTTGGATTCAAATCCATCTTCTGATTGGCTGGTTGTTTTTGTTTGCCTTTTTTTTACTTTCTTTTTCATGTTTGCTTTATGTTTCTAAGTTTCCAACTAAATTCAGCAGGGCTGAGACATTATTCTTGTTAATTTATATTGAAGACAAATCATCTTCAGGAAGCTTTTTTGTTTTTTAAATCAAAATTTGCTTGTTAATCAGATTTCCTTCATTATCAAGCCATTCTTCTTCCTTGTTTGTTAAATCATCATTGTTGCATGATTTGTTGAGTATTTTTTTTGCCATAACATTCTTTGTTTAATTTTTTTAGGCTGGATTCAAAAAGGTCAAGTTTGGCTTGATCTAGCATTATTCCAAAAAAGAAATACTGGGTGCTTGAGAAGTAAATGGTGTTGCCATGTTGCAATACATACAGGTCTTGATATAGGGGGATTGAGGTGTTATCAAGTTGAAGGATAGGAATTGTAAAAAAAGGAAGAAAAGGGATATATGGTGAGGATATAAATAAATTTATATCACTAGCTTGTTGGCAGAGATGGTGAATATGGGATGGTGGAGATAGAGTTGATGTGTAAAAATCAACAATCATACCAAAGAGGTATGTGCATATGTATTTAAATATTTGTCAACTAAATTTTATGGGTTAGCAGGGGGGAGTAAAATAAATTTTACAACTAAAATTCCATTTTTTTTTACTTTTGACATATGTTTTACTGTGTTAGGCAGGATCATGGGTTAAGAGTTTACTTTTTTCTGGCACCAATTGGGTGAATTGATTTTGCTATGGTTTTGGGCAAGCTATGGGTTGTCACAAGTAGGGATTAGGACAATTTCTACTGCACATCATTGGATCAGGGTCCCATCATATTGGTAAATCGAATTCTTTTCTTTGAGCTTGTTTCAATCTCACAAAATAAACCAAAAACTTGGTTTAAAAAAAACCAGGTGTCTTAGTAGCTGACTATCTGCATTTTAACTTACAATTGAGTTGAATTTTTTTTTTTCAAAAAGAAATAAAATAATACAAAGTTAAGAATGAAAAAAACGTTTTATTTTCCTCTTAATTTCTGGTGGATATAAAGGAAAAGCTTGAAAGATCCTAGGGATCATCACAAAATTCAAGGGAGTCGCCTCAAATGGGATTGAGATGAGAAAAAAAATTGATTCTATTAGAACCACCATTAGTCTTAACCACCACTTGCATGCAATCATGAATTGAGTTGATAAGGTTTTATAGAATTTGGCATGGAATGTTGTCACAGGAGCTTGGAAGAGCCATTTAGATGGATTGACTTTGATTTGAAAATCTGTTGAATATCTTGATTGGGTTGAGGTCAGGTGATTGATACAGCAAAATATTTTTTTTTTGATGTTGCTGGTGCATCATCAAGTACTGACCAATTTTGGTACTGTGGACTGAGACCCCCACCTTCCATCAAGAAAACAATGCATTGATCAAATTTGAAGCTCCAGGGGCCCAGATGTCACATGGTGGTTTGTGACACCATAAAAACTGCAAAATGAACTAGTCTTTCAGCTGGTTTCATAGCCTTTTGGTCAGGCCTTGCCTCTCAGTTGATTTACTCTCAGTTGATTTAAAGTTGTGCAAGGTATGATAGTAAACCGGCTGGCCCTGTTTCAGTTTCAATTTTCAATTGGGACAACTTTTGGGTTTGGCTTGTTCTGTGACAATTGTTGGGTTTTTTTCCTGTAAACAGCAAGACTCCCAAGTCTTGGTGGCTCCTTATGGGATTCAGGAGTGTCTGAATATGGGCCCATTAGTGCAAGATGGGTTAGTGCAACCAGCCATACACACTTTGGGACAAAGTGCCCTTAAAACCAGGGGTACTGTAACATGTTGGTATGTGAAGCCATAACAACTGCAAAATGAACTGGTCTTTCAGCTGGTTTCATAGCCTTTTGGTTAGGCCTTCCCTCTCAATTGGTTAGCAGTTGTTCAAGGTATGACAGTAAACCGGCTTGCCCTGTTTCAGGTTCAATTTTAAATCAGGGCAAGTTTTGGGTTTGGCTTGTTCTGTGAAAATTTTTGTGTTTTTCTCCTTTCAACAGAAAGACTCCCAAGTCTTGGTGGCTCCTTATGGTATTCAGGAGTGTGTCTGAATATGGACCCATTAGTGCAAGATGGTTAGCCATACACACTTTGGGAAAAATTGCCCTTAAGCCCAGAGGTACTGTCACACAGTGGTATGTGACACCATAAAAACTGCAAAATGAACTGGTCTTTTTGCCTGTTTCATAGCCTTTTTGTTAGGCCTTGCCTCTCAGCTGTTTTGAAGTTGTGCAAGGTATGACAACAGAGCACATTCATAAGCAATTCTCATGGACTCTTTTTTTTTTGTTGTTTTGGTGGCATGATGACAAGTGGCAAGGTGCTTTCACGAATAAAAAAAGCTACAAAAATAATCAAAGAACTCCAAATCTTGGATGTGGAGGTCAAAAATTCAGATTCAAACTTTTCTTGAGTGGGTTTAACAAACATTAATTGTTGTGGGTGCTTGAAAATTTCAGAGTTAGTTTTTTTGGACGAGATCAACTTCTTTCAATCTTCAATCATCTTGCCTTGGTCTTTTCAAGCAAAGTTGAGTTTTTTTTCTTCTCATTAATAAAATTCTTCTTGGTAGCCACCCTAAAAAATTTTTTCATGGGCTTGTCCTTGGATTGTATGTATGTGTTAAGACATCATTCATGATCAGATTTTCAATTTTGGAGGCCCTCATCTTTTGTGAATGCATGATGATACACACAAGCTCTCAAATATCTTGTTTGGTTCATTTAAAAAGTATACCAGGTTGTTTTGTAAGTTTTTTTTTTTAAAAAAAATATATCTTTAATATGAAAACAAATATTAAAAAGAAAAAGCAAAAAAAATAGAGACATTTTGAAAAAAGGAAGTGAAGATGAAAGTAATTTCTAAATTCATTGCTTTGATGGAAAGAGGGAGGGAAATTTTAAATAATGAAACAGACAATGGAAAAAAATAAAAAAATACCATCAAGAGGAGGATGGTTCAAGATCTTTGAGAAACAAAGTTGCATGAAGAAACTTGGTGGGTATGGAATGGATTGGTGTGGGTACTTCAAAAAAACATTCCCACCACTTTGAACCACCTACTGTAAAACTTTCACCTGCGTGAAGTGTGTCATTTCAAGTGACATCTATTAGCCAAGTTTAGAACTAACCTAACAAAATGAAATGGATAATCTGTGGTTTAAAAGATGGGGGATGTTAAATTAACAACTTGTGCAACCCCAGGGGGGTTTCAAAAAAGTAGTTTGAAGCCCAGATGAGTTGCAAACAAGTTGTTTACAACCCCCCAGGGGTTGTGTGAGTGAAAATAGAAAAAAAGAACAGAATTAAAGAATTAAAAAAGAATGAAAGAAAAATTCTGCATATATCTATGGGAAATGTTAAATTAATGGCTCATTGAGACGTGGACATGGTTCAAAAGGGGCTGTGTGGCACGCCACACGGTCCAATCCAAGCTGTGTATGACCCCCCATGGCTCAAAGATTTGGGAAGTGTGGAAAGAATAAAGGTTATCCCCCTATAATTGTCCCAAGGTTTGGAAGTTAATGGTTCCCTGCGTTTGAAAGGAGATGAGGATGTCCGAAGTTGCACTTAAATGAGAAATAGAAATAAGGAGATAAAGAGATAAAGAAAATTAGAGAGAGAGAGAGAAATCACCAATCCTTCAATCCTAAGAACTTTCCACCTGGATGTGTATCCGGTATGAGTTCCTTTAATCTCCTGGTGAGATGAGTGATCCAATCCAATGATGTGATGTGATGATTCCCTTCCTCCTCCCATACATCCCCTCCTCCAACCCGGAGTTGGGAGGGAGGATAAGTCCTCCCTCTCAACCCTAACCTAAGTACACGCGCAAATGACAGTATGACAAAGAAACAGAAAACAATCCCAAAACAGAAACCCTAGCCTCCTCTCCCCACCTCCTCCGTACCAAACTCCCCCCGTCGTCCATACGCTGTTCCCTCCATCCAGTTCGTCCTTCTCATGACGCGGTCCTCGCACCGCGCCATACTCGGAGCCCCCCGCGCCTGTCCATATCCGTTTGTCCGCGCCCGTTGTGGGTGTTTGATAATATCCGGCATGATCCGCGCGCTTGCACGCGCGCTCCATCCGTTCCTTCATAGCCCGCGGATTTCTCTGCCCCTACGTATCCAAACCGGCGCGCCCGCAAACCTAGTTGAGCGCACTACCTTCCGAATCCGATCTCCGGGGCGGATCGCCGCCCACGCCACATTTGATGCTGAGCCCAACCTGTCCACCAGGTGCGGAGCCAAACAGAGGCTGCTGCTGATCCAGCAGCTGCCGCTGCTGAGCACTCCGCATAACCTAATGCTGAGCCCGCTTGCCTCCAATGCTGAGCGCGCAGTTCCCAATCCGTGTCTATAAATTGACACCACATCCCCCCCCAACTTGAGTTCTGTCCCCAGAAGTTTCCCATTGCTTCACCATACCACCACCTCCGCTACTTCCACTCCACCCCCACCACTCCCACTACCACCTTCCCCGTCCTCCTTCCGCATCATCGCCAATATGCTCCCATGCGAGTTCTGCGCCCAGAACGGGCACACATGTTTGATTGTCCCCGGTTGACCCGCCTGTGTTGCTTGCCGTCGCGGCCATCGTTGCTGCTTGCTTAGCGACAGCATCCCTCAAGCTCCCCCCCAATCCAGCTCTTGCCCCAGGCCGCGCAAGAGAGCTTGTCTGGACCCGTTTGTGGTTTTGGAGAACAAGTCAATCTTGGAAGGCTTGTGGACACCCCCCGGTTCACCTCCATCCCGCCGCCCCCGAGCTCCGTCACCCACCACCTCGCACGTGAGCCGCAACTCGGCATCACCTCTCCGCCGGGCCAGACCTCCGCAACGGGGCCAATACAAAACCTTGGAGGAATGGCACGCGGCGACCCGCGCTTGGGCCGCCGCTGTTGGCGTGAACCAAACGGTACCAGACCCAAGACTTTTTGGAAGACCCACGGCCGCACCAGCACCTCCTCCTCCTCCTCCACGACCGCCAACACCACCCGCTCCACCAGCAGCCTTGGACAAGAGGCCTACAACCCCCAATGTCCCACCGCCTCCGTCACCTATAGTCGTCCCATCATTGCCTCCAGCTGGACCAAGCCCCCCTGTTGGTTCCCCGGAGGCCCCATCTTCACCGGTCGCTCCTCCCCCCAGCCCTCCCGAGATCCCGGAGATTCCGATTTTAATGGCCCTCCTGGCGGCCGTCTTTGAGGCTTTCGCGGAAAGGTCAACCACGATACTCCGGAATTTCCTCGCAATCCCCGGCGCACAATCCTCAGAATCCTGGCAAGAACTCCTGGCGTCTTTCCGGGCTTTACTGGCGTCCTCAAGGGAGGAAATGGAGGAAATGATGAAGATGGCTTAGGTGCATTGCCCCCCTTTTCCCCTTCTTCCTTTCCTCTACTTCTTCTCTTCTTGTTTTTTGTACCGCGCTTCCCTTTCCATTAAGAAAATACATGTATCCGCGTGAGGTCCTAACCTTCTGAGAAAAAGTGCGCAACCGCGCTTCGTGAGAGTGAGCTTGAGATTGAGTCCGCGCCTGCGCGCTTGCTTTGTGAGCAACTGTAAGTGACTAGCCGTTCCAAAAGAGGCACCTGGACCGCCCCAGACAAACTGCCACACAGTTCCCCGTACCCTTCCTGTAACAAACACAACAACCAAAACACCAGCGCGCGCCACCGTAAAGGAAGAGAGAGAGAGAGAGTAAGAGAACAGACATTCTGGGGTGTCTAGTTGTCCCGGCTGTGAACCAGCTAGAGCACCCCCTCACCAAATCAAGCTTATTACCATACCAACCACCCATCCTTGAGATATCCTGAGAGAAAGAAAAAGAGAAAAAGAAACCAACAGAGAAGAAAAATAGAAAAGAACTCTCTCTTTTTTTTTTTTTTTTTTTGCGCGACACCCGTAGACTGCCCGCAAATTGCTCTTTGTCCCGCTTCCCCCATCCGCGGGATTGCCCTTGCATCCCGGTTCTGCGGGGCTTGTCCTTGCGTTTACGGACCCAGCTTCGCGCCGCGCCCGCGTTTCCTGCAAAAACCCCAAGCCAGCAAAGACCCTACAATCCAGATAAGAAAGAAACATAGAGAAACAAACATTCTGGTGTGTCTAGTTGTTCTGGCTGTGAACCGGCTAGAGCACCCCCTCACCAAATCAAAACTTATCCCCTACCCCCTCTACCTCCCCCCCAACTTGGCCACTGTCCCCAGCTGGTCGCAACTGCCGCGTCCGGTTCCTCCTCATACTCCGACACTCTCCTCCGCTTTCCCTGCCCGTGATTGCAGATAGTTGTCTCAAACCTCCCGCCAGACAAATCCTCCACCGTAAATGCCTCCTTTCCCGTCCCCGGATCAAAAACCATTTGTGCTTGGAACCCAAACATGAACGGCCTTCCCAAAATCACATCCCCACAATCAACCAAAAGAAAAGAAAGAGGCCTATGGACCCTTGCAACCTTGACCTCCTCCTCCTTGACTACCCCATCCACACAACACTCCCCTCCGTTAAGCACGCGGAGACCCATTGCGCATTTCTGTCAAACCAACCCCAAATCATCCACCATCCGCAATGGCAGCAGGTTCACCATTGAACCGCTGTCCACCATAGCCCATACCTTCCTTCCCGCTATGACCATTGGAACGTAAGCAAGCGGAGTCAAAACCGATTTCATATCACACTCCCCGCGCCCCTCCTCCTTCCGCGCCACATGAGCCTGCTGCACCGTCTGAGGTACCCAGCACTGACCGCAATCCCGCAACACCTGAACCATCTTGTCTACCACCACCGGAGACACGGCCGCCAGTTCCTGCAAGGTCAGCGGAACCGGAGTCCTGTTACCCATCACCCTTTGCACAATGTCCGCCGCTTTCTTCTTCCCTACAGGATTTGCTGCCGGCCCCTTGGTTCTGGGCACGCGCGCTGCTGGTTTTGGAACAGCCAACGGGGGTCGCTCCTTTGCGTCCACCTCCATTTTATTGGAGACCGCCACCTTTTCTTCCATTGCCACTACCCTTACCTCAGCTTCCACCCGAGGTGGTTGCCACAATCCGGGACCGGTAACGATGCCCAGTGACGCTTGCGCCGTTGTTCCCGCCTCCTGACCCCGTGTGCGCACCTGCTGCATTGCGGTCGGCTGGCTTGGCTCCATTGGAATCTGTTTTCCCGTTGGAAACATGTACCCCATCCCCGCCGTTCGAACCAATCCTGCACTGAGATCCTTCGTAAGCTCCTTGCACGCCGATTGCCAATTACTGTTCGCCCCTCAGTACAAGCACCCCCTCAGCACAAAGGTACCGGGCGGCCAAAACCCTTCCACCATGTGAGGTGGAGGCCCTCGCGGCTGCTGCTGGCCCATACGGCTCATGCATATCTTCAAATCCTTCATCAGTTCCGTCAATTCGCTTACCAGAGGGGCGGGCGCGGGTTGAGGAACCGGAACACGCATGGAAGTAGGTGGAACTGGGGCCCAAAATTGCGCCGGAGCCGGAACCTGGGGGGCGGATTTCTTTGGTCCCACTGGGAAGGACTTAGCGGTGTCCTCAATAAGCTCTTCTAAGTCAAGCTCACTCTCCACAGCCTGGAAAATGACAGCCAACTCCGGAAGGAGCACGATGCTCCCGTCCAATGACCCCTTTACCAAGTTGTGATTGTAAAGATGCCGCTGAACCCTTGCCCGGAGTTGAGCGCCTAAACCGCCCAGAAACGCGCGTTTCATGGCCCCTGTCTGTCCTGCAACCACCTTGTTCTTTGATAAGTACCAATAGATCCAATCAAATGTTGAGGTGTACTCCGCCAGCTCCACCCGCGTTCTGACTACTCCGCGCGCGCTCGCCTCTGAGGGCACGCGGTTGAAATCGCTTTCCCGGAATCAAGGTTTGCGCCTACCCCACCGCATTAGGATCTCCGCCTTCAGTTTTGGCCAATCTTGATTCTTGTAGCCTTCCATCTCCTCCATATCCCGGAGCTTCTCTTTGTCCATAATGAACAGGACGACAAGCCAGGCCTTATTGGCGTCCGATGCACCTTCTGCATCTGCAATACCTTTGTATCTCAAGATGAATCGCTCCACATCCGCGGTGTTGAATCGGATGTGAGGGTAGTTGCGCCGCCTGATGCAAACCGGACAAGTGGGTTCATGGTCACTGGAGACTGATGGGGGGATGGCGTAGCTTGTCCTGGGTCAAGCGGAGGGAGGGGGAGGAGGAGGGATGGAAGACAAGAGTGGGGTTGGAGTAGCGGACCCAGAGACGGAAGGAGAAGGAGAAGAAGAAGAAGGAGCGACTGTAGGGAGGTATGAATAGGACATCGCGCCCAGTTACCTTTGAAAGACAAGAAACAGAAGGTTATTTCCCGGCCAGACCCCCAGATGTGGAAAGAATAAAGGTTATCCCCCTATAATTGTCCCAAGGTTTGGAAGTTAATGGTTCCCTGCATTTGAAAGGAGATGAGGATTTACAAAGTCGCACTTAAATGAGAAATAGAAATAAGGAGATAAAGAGATAAAGAAAAGTAGAGAGAGAGAGAGAAATAACCAATCCTTCAATCGTAAGAACTTTCCACCTGGATGTGTATCCGGTATGAGTTCCTTTAATCTCCTGGTGAGATGAGTGATCCAATCCAATGATGTGATGTGATGATTCCCTTCCTCCTCCCATACATCCCCTCCTCCAACCCGGAGTTGGGAGGGAGGATAAGTCCTCCCTCTCAACCCTAACCTAAGTACACGCGCAAATGACAGTATGAAAAAGAAACAGAAAACAATCCCAAAACAGAAAACCTAGCCTCCTCTCCCCACCTCCTCCGTACCAAACTCCCCCCGTTGTCCATACGCTGTTCTGTCCATCCAGTTTGTCCTTCTCATGACGCGGTCCTCGCACCGCGCCCTACTCGGAGCCCCCCGCGCCTGTCCATATCCGTTTGTCTGTGCCCGTTGTGGGTGTTTGATAATATCCGGCATGATCCGCGCGCGCTCCATCCATTCCTTCATAGCCTGCGGATTTCTCCGCCCCTACGTATCCAAACCGGCGCCCGCGAACCTAGTTGAGTGCACTACCTTCTGAATCCGATCTCCGGGGCGGATCGCCGCCCACGCCGCATTCAATGCTGAGCCCAATCTGTCCACCAGGTGCGGAGCCAAACAGTGGCTGCTGCTGATCCAGCAGCTGCCGCTGCTGAGCACTCCGCATACCCTAATGCTGAGCCTGCTTGCCTCAAATGCTGAGCGCGCAGCCACAACGCAGTTCCCAATCCGTTTCTATAAATTGACACCACAGCCGCCAACCAAGCCTGGTCCGACGGCATGTTGGATTACACACAACTACATTCAAGCCGTGTGGAGTTGTACACGGCTAAAATGTAGTCATGTGGTATCCCACATGGCACCGGACCATGGTGAGCCAAAAAAAAAAAAAGAAATGAAAGGGCACTAACATAATCCATGAATCAAATAAATCTTCCAAAAAACAGGAATTAACCAAAAAATCAAAGAAATCAAAAAAATGTTGATTTTTTGGTTAAAAAAATAAATAAATAAATAATAATAATAAAAAAAAATGGGACTATCCAATGGAATATCCCTAAAGTAAAAAAAACAAAAAAAACAAGTAACTGGACTAGCCCTAAACTAAAAACACCAAAAAAAAAAGACAAGTAACATGACAATCCCTAAAGTAAAAACACCAAAGAAAATACAAGTAACTTTACAAGCCCTAAAGTAAGTTAAATTGACTAGCCCTAAAGTAAAAGGGCCCAAAAATTAAAGAAGTCTTTTGACCAGCCCTAAAGTAAGAGTGCCAAAAAAATACCAGTGTTTTGACCAGGAAAAAAATACAAGAAGTCATTTGACCAGCCTTAAAGTAAAAGTGCCAACAAAAATACAAGTCTTTTGACCAGCCCTAAAGTAAAAACACCAAAAAAAACAAGTTCACTTGTGTTAAGCTGATCCCATTGCAAGCTTAACATCAGTTAAGCTTGTGATGGAGTCAGACCAACACAAGTCCAACTGAATTACCATTAAAATCTCATTCAAAATACCCAATATAATGATGTTAACTCAAAACACTCAACATAATGATGTTCAAAATGTGATAAACCTTTATATTAATAGAAATTGTTAGCTGCATTATAATTACAATTTATATGAAACCCAATGATGAAATGAAGTCAAATTCTATATTCTATATAATCTAGAATAAATTTCCAGTTGATCTTTGAGATGATGAACCCAACCAGAGGCTTTTTTAGAAATCAAGGAATGCAGTTTTGCTACAATGGGAAGGATTGGAATCATTTCTACCTCAAGTACTAATAGAACCCAGTGGTTATTGTTTACAAAGGAAATGAAAATTGGATCTGATTGATCAGTAAAACCATTTTTCAGTGGAGTATAAGTATCACATGACTCCAATGAAATGAAACATATAGGTCTGGAATATGTGTCTTCTATGATTTGGCCCATATCTAATTTAGCCAGCCATTTTGAGGAGGGAATCTTTTCAGTGATGTCTTCATCATCAAGTCTTTGATCAAAATTTTAAACCTCCTTTGAACCGCCAAGCATCTTAATGTAGCATGCTTTGTGTTTCTCTAATGCTTCAATCATTTGCTTCCTAACTTTAAACCAAACATGTTCTTCATAACCAAGAGATTTAGCAATGACTCTAAATCTGCAATTCCCATCTCCAATCCAATCAAAAACCTCACCCAAGAACTTATGGAATTTCTTGGGTATTTGATTGAGGTATTTCACTTTTGGTTGCTATCATTAAAACTGAATTAGTATTCATTTCTTTAATCAGATAAATTAAGTGAATACCCACCAAAGATGAGCTTCTGGTTGAGCTTTGCTGCATGTTCTCTTCCTCTGAAGAGGATTCTGATTCCAAATTAAGTGATCCCAATTAACTTTTAGTCTCTTCCTCTGAACTATGATATTCAGATTCAGATTCTGCCAACTTTGACTAACAATTCATCATTAGTTAGTAACTAAGTTCATTAAACCAAAAAGATGAACATATCCCAAAAGAAAAGGCTTGCAATCTTTTGTCTTTTCTTGTTTGAAGCCCTTCTAGTCCTTTTTTGCCCCTTGATTTGTTTTTCAACATGCTCAAACTGAGATGGTTCTTGCTGTGTATCTGTCAATTTTGGCCTGACCCTACTTGACCATAAGACTTTAATTTCAAGTCTTGGCTTCAATTGATATCTTGTCATCTTCTGAATGATATACTTCAATAGGCCGCTTTTCTCATGATCTGGAGATTCCAAGATCATTGCATTCAATTTTTCACGTAACTGAGGAATGCTTAGCATTTCATCAAAATTGCACTTGAAAAATTCAAAATGATCAACCATTAGTGAATTAGGAATCATTAATCAAAAAGAATTAACCACATAGTGATTTGAACAATCCAACTTGAAAAATCCAACTTCAGCCAACTTACAGAACTAGAACTGCAAGGGTCATAGTCCAAACTCCGCTGATGATGAACATCTTTGGGTACCATGGATCCTCTGAATGCTAGACGGTCACCTATTTGGTGGGAACAGGGCAAACCTATAGTGTTGGAATATGACTTGGTGCACACTTTGCCATCATGACCACATTTGAATTTCTCAAATTGTTCCCTAATAAGATGACTTTCCTTTAAAGACAATTTGTAACCCAATGGTAACAGTTCAGGTTGAAGAACTGTCCCTAACTTAATTTGAGAGTTATAAAGTGACACATGAACCTATTTAATTTGATTTGAAACTATTCCGTCAAGGCTTTTCCAAACATCCAACAGGTTTCCAAAATAGTTTGCAAGGAATTGTTTAAGAGTTCCATGGGCCCCTTCAACCCAAGATGTTGTTTTGTTTCCAAAATCTGGGTTTATAAAATTCCAGGCTTTTACAAACGTCTCTTTGATAGGGAAAATGTTATTTTCCATATAATAGAGTACATTTCATAGTCTTTCAAGAAACACTATACAATTCAAAAGGTCAGAACCCAAAACTAGGAAGAATAAGAAGCAGTGATTTGGACCTACTCTGATTTCTGCATCATTGACCTCCACCTCCTCCTTGGTCTTTGAGGCCCCATACTTTTCCCACAGAGTCATAAAGCTTTTCCATCCTTCAACTTCATTAACAAAGCACGCTTTAAAGTTTGCTTTTATGTTTTTAGACAAGTGCCAAGTGCAACATTGTCTTGATGACTCAGGGAAACTAGATTCAATAGCACAAATCAGAGGTTTTTCACGGTCCATCAAAAAGACTTTTGGAAGTCTCTCAGGATCATAAGCCAACTCCTTTAATGCCTTTACAGACCAACTGTAGAACTCAAATGTTTCTTTTGTTATAAAAACAAGAGCTTTTGCAAGGTTTTGCCATTGGCTGTCATTCCTACAACATGCAATAGTGGGGTTTTGTACTTATTTGTCTTATAAGTACAATCCAAAATAGCAATATGATGGAATTTTTTTGAAAGCTTTACTGCCTCAGGATGTTCTAAGTACAGGGCCTCCAAGTGACCCTCTTCACTGAACTTTGACCAGTGAATCCAACTTGTTTCTTCAAGCTGTTCATAGAGTACCTCCATAAAACTTTTACCCTTTATTTCTGCAAGCGTTACCTTCCGCTTAGTGTTATAGATTGTTTGGTCATCAACATCATCCGGTCCATCAATCTTGCTCAATTTTCTCCAAAGTTGTGACGTATTGAGCCCATCTTTCATGCCTTCCTTAAGTAGATCCAAGGCTTTCCCACAGATTATTCTCAGTTGAGGATGCACAGAGGGATTTTCAGATGGTTGATGGTTATGTTGCGTTTCTTTATAGGAGATTTGCCACAAGGGGTTTGCCTTTGTGCAACTTTCATGGATTAAAAACTTGCACCCAACCTTCCTTGTGTGAGTTTGTCTAGACCTTTTGGTAAAAGGTTGTCCTGAATAGGACCCATGGCAATCACAGGCCAAATACACATATTGATCTTTCTTTGAGTTAAAAACCGTCAGAGCATAACCATGCTTCATAGCCCATGTTTGACAATAGTTTTGGGCCTCTTACCTAGTAGGAAAAGTTCTCATAGGAGGTGGGTCAAGTGGATCTAGTAAACACTCATTGGTTAAGTCATAGTTTCAGTTACATGCACCCATTAGTTTCAATCAAATTAAAATTCAGCAGAGGCCTCAGTAACATAAAATGTTTCTCACAACCAGAGGTCAAATCCAACTGTGGAACATTTTGTTCCTCAATTGTCACCCTTGATGAGGATGAAATTGGAGCTTCCAATGTTTGATTAACCAAATCCTTTTTTTCTTTTTCCAAAGCTTTGTTGATTGCACTATCAATGTAGACCTTCCACGCAGCCATGTCAGAACAAGGAGGGCTTGCCAATGTTCCCATGCAAACAAATGCAATGGTATAATTCAGTATTCAATCCAACTTAAAATTGAAAAAACAAAGTTTTCTCACTTTTGAGTTGAGAAAGAATTGTTTGCAGGTTTTTATATGTTTTCAATTTTCACTTTAATTTCAACTTGGTTTCACTTTAAAGTCACTTTGGAATTGCTAGGTGTTGAACAACAGTCTCAAAAAGTATGCGTTGATCCCAAATTTGGGTTGAAAGAACCCAAGTGTGGTCCAGGGGCTGCCCAAAATTTTGGAATGACTTCTGGGGGGTTGCACACCCCCAAAAACGGCGGTTTTGAGCTGGTTACAGGGGTAAATGGCTCAAAATTGTTGTTTTTGGGGGGTAAATGGCTCCTACACAACCCCCGGGGGGTTGCACATGTTTGAAATGGCCCTTTGTAGTTGTCTATGGGCCACCACGGCTCATTTGAGCCATGTAGGGCCCTACACAACTCCCACACAACTGGAGTTGTGAATTTAACATCACCCTAAAACTATTTCATGAGGATAATTTAGATATATTTTATTTTTATCTTCATTTTTTATTTGG
>CM062641.1:2035843-2235843 GCA_025617555.3 Puccinia polysora
GAAAATGGGTGTAAAAAAACTATCAGATCCTGTGTTGATTTTCTTTGTTAACAATAACCATGGGTCCAGCTTGCACCTAAGGGAAATTTGATCACAATACCGCCCATAGTTTCCAAACCACATTCCATGATTTCAAAAAAGAAGCTTGTTGGGTTGATCACCTCAAAGATCAACTTTAGTTGTATTCTAAGTTATAAAAATCATTTTAATTTCATCATTTGGGTTTGGTCTAACAAGCTGATATTGCAATTCTATTAATATAAAGGGTTATCACATTTTGAACATCATTATGTTGAGAGTTTTGAGTTAAAATCATTATGATGAGTGTTTTGAATGAGGTTTTAATGGTAACTCAGTTCAACTTGTGTTGGGATGATCCTATGATAAGGAGTATTTTTACTTCTTGTGATGGAATCAGGTTAACACAAGTTGAACTTATGTTTTTTTGGGGTTTTTTACTTTAGGGATGGTCAAAAAACTTGTTTTTTTTTGGAACTTTACCTTTAGGTCTAGTCACAAGCTGAACTTGTATTTTTTGGCCCTTTTATTTTAGGGCTAGTCAAGTTGAACTTAAATTTTTTGGGACTTTTAATTTAGGGCTGTTCCAATTGAACTTACTCATATTTTTTCAGGCACTAGTCAAGTTGAACTCATATATTTTCTGGTCTTTTTAATTTTTGTTCCTTTTTTGGGGCTCATATTTTTCCTTTTTTTGTTCTTTTTTTGGCGTTTTGGTTAATGAATGAAAAGCCATCCCAAATGAAAGTAATTATTTCTTTTTATTTCTTGTGATTTATTTCTATTTACTTTTATTTATTTTTATGATATTTATTTATTTTTAGGGAATTATTTTTCTCATACATCCAACCCTTTCTTTCACACATTTCAATGTTGACGGGCAGTCTTGCCCCTTTGTATTTCAAGCAAAAATAATTTATTTCACACAACTTTCAAGAATTTATTTTTTTTAATTATGACTGTGCATCCCCATAGCAGGGGTTCTCAAAAGCCCAAACAAAATCTTTGGTATTTTTTAAGGCATTAGAACCCCTTCAAAAATGCAATCAAAAAATGAAAAAATTCTGTAAAAACAAATTGTTGCATGGTTTTTTGAATTCTTATTTTGACTATTTTATTTGGTTTTTTTGGTTATTTAAGCAAACATAACTTTTAACCAACATTTATAGAGTATTCAAAGTTTTTTTCATATTTTTTGGATGTATCCTTTCACCTTAAAAAATTCCTTCAAAAAACACAAAAAATCAAAAAAATCAAATTGCTCTTTGGACCTTTGAATCCTTTTATTTTAATTTTCATTGAATTTTTTTGGGTTATTCAAGATATCAAAAATTCAGAACAACATTTAAAGAGAATTGAAATATTTTTTTCAGATTTTTAGGATGTATTATTATACCTTAAAAAATTCTTTCAAAAAAGCGAAAAATTCAAAAAAATCAATTTTCTCATTTGACTTTTGGATCCTTAGGTTTGCCATTTTTACTTATTTTTTTTGGTGTTTCAAGCTTTGATAATTGTAAGAGAACTATTCAAGAGATATTTAAATTTTTCTTCAAGATTTTTGTATTTCATTTTTGACCTTTAAAAATTCCATCAAAAAACAAAGAATTTGAAAAATTCACTCTTCTTTGAGCCCACTAATCTTGGAGCGCCCCAATTATACTATGAACCACCCCCTTTGTTAAAATACGTATGCAATTACGCGTGTGCCACGTATGAGTGTAATCCAAATGGGATGCACATGTGGGCCTCTGGGGCCCATTGGACACACACACGGACCATACATGCCTGTGTGGATGTCATGGATTTGGGGAAACTGGCTTCAAAACGTGTGAAAAAGGTCTATTGGTACAAGGGCCCTAACAGGCCTGGTGAGGTATATGGGCAAATACAGCCAGATGGGCTTTCATGTGCATAAATGGGCCCAAGGTTTATTTTGGACATACTTGGCAAGACGAGCTGGCCCGCCAAAGTATGTTAAACTCACTTTTTGGGCTTGGGGCAGCCCATTGGGGCCCCCGCCCATTTGGGGCTGCCGCCTGTGTTGCGGCCTGCTTGGGGCCGCTGTTTTTGCTTTTGGCCCGTTTATGGGGCCCAACGGCCCACGTGGGGCCGTTGTAGGGGGCAGAGGGACTCAAAATGGAGTCCCCCCACCCCAGTTGCGGCTGGCTGTTGGAGCCGCAAAGCCGAGGCCAATTGCCCCAGCTCCTCCCCCTCCCCTTGCTTGCCATTGCGAGGAGGAGGAGGAGGGCTGACTGGGTTGAACCAGCCAGAAACCAGTTGCAAGAGGCAACCAGTCAGGGTGGGGGGACCTCATTACCCCCCAACAAATGTGGTGGCTGGACTGGTTGCAGTGAGGCAACTGGCGGTGGGGGGGAATTGACCACCCCTCCACCATCAAAAGGGGTGCTCTCCCCCCCCCCCTTTACCAAGGGGGAGGAGCCACGGGCTGGAGGGGATTTGACCACCCCCCAGCCCACCTACCTTGACAACGCCCTGGGGGTATTGACCTCCAGGGCCCCTGGTAGCCGGATTTGAACGCCCCCTCTAGGGATTTGAGAGAAAGAGGGGGGGGGAGGCATGTCCGCTGGTTACACCCCCCCCATGTTTGTCTGAGACTGGACCCAGGTGTGTCCTGGGTCCCACCTGGACTTCTGTATGGCCAGGGGCTGGTTGCATGAGGCAACCAGCCAGCATGTGAGGTAACAGGGCCAGTTGTAACAGACAACTGGCCAGGGGTTTGAACAGCTAAGGGGCTGGTTCAGCCCCATTACGGTGGAAACACCAGAAATGACCGGAATGTTAGAATGGTAATCCCATCAGGGGAATTACAGTTGGTATGATTATATTTAATAACTGTATAGTTTAAGATATCAGTGTGATGATATCAGGAGTATCCTTAATGGATAGAGAATATAATTCTAATAATTATGGAAAAAAGAATTATATAAATATGTTAATAAAAAGGAAGTTATTGAAGAATCAATTCCTGTGAAATACAATACAGGGATGTCACAGAGACATAGTTTAATTCCCCCAGCTCAAGCTGAAGAGGGGAATGATAGTTCTGATGAAGAAAATCAAAGAAAAATAATATATGCAACACATCTATTCCTTAAGGATGAAATGCATAAATAATATACAGCAAGAAATGCTTTTGAGTTCAAAAGCAGAAAGATGGAACTTTGATTCAAAGAGGAAGCTGAACTCAAAAGTGCCAAATAGCAAGAAGGCAAAGATGGGTCCAGGATTTTCATTGGACTATTCACAGTCAGATCCAAGAGATGAAACTTTCACATAAGTAAAAAGTTCATCATAATTATAAGATAAAGAAGAAGATACAAAGAAATTATAAATATACAATTAGTTATAACTTTTACTTTCTAAAAGAATCCAATTGTTTACTCAGTTGAACCGCCATGTATCATTGAGCATGGATCCAATTCCCATTGTATCTGAATAGCATGCTGAATAGTTGTACCCAATGGCCTAGATGGACTCCAATTAGTATTTAAGGGATCCATCTCCCATCATCAAGTTGTTTTCACTCCTTAATCATCTCCTACTTATCATCAAAAAGTCAATCAATCTTATTAATTATTAATTATTATTAAAACCCTCTACCGACCAAATTGCTAATTGCAAGATGGAATAGGCTGGTTGTAAGGTACAGGGACTGATGCCATGCGGGCTGATGTATCCCAAACCAAGTAACAAGGCCTTTAGATCCTGTAGAGCTCTTTTGGAGCGGAAGATTTTCTTTTTGGCCTGTTGTATCATGGGCTCAAAAGAGGCCAATCTTTTGTACTTAAGGAGCTCTTCTCCCTGCTTTTTTCCATCATCCATTCAACATCCAATCAGAATTCATCAACAATATTATCTGACGGATTGCCCCATTGTGAGAGCCCATCAGCAATTATTGACACAAGGTGTCCAGCATTTATTTTGCTTTAAATACTGCTCATTTTACTAAGCTAATTGCTGGCTATAATTATAACACATTATCAGTACCAAAATCATCATTACTTTCAAGCCATCTAGACCCTTGTAACTCACTTTGGAGAACCTCAAAGACCTCAAGTTTTCAAAGAAGATGTCCTATATCCCTGATGTTAGCTCTACCCAGATAGTTCTGAACAGGAAGAATTATAATGCTTTGGCTGTCCTTATGGATAGTGAGCTGGACAACATATTTTGTGGTGAGATAATGGATGCAGATGACACTTTGATAATTTCAGAAGTGGAGAAAAAGTCTTATCGTCTCATCCTTTGGCATCTTGATGAGAATCATATGACATGGGTTGCTGATACTCTTAGGGAAGATGAGAGAAGGAGGGGCAGCATACTTTGGAATTTTCTTAAGTCCAAATATGCTGGTGATTCTGTTCACCAGAATGGTATAGCCTTCAATAAACTATTCAAGTTACAATATTTCAATTGTAAGCAGTTTGTTGCAGAGGCTAGGTCTAGCATAGCCAAGTTTAAGTCATCAGGACTTAACATGGATCCTGAGTGTTTGGAACTATTAATCCTTCAGAAGCTACAAAAGGAGTTTGATTCTTTAGTCAGAATTATTTCTCAATTGGATCCTCTTCCTGGGTAGGAGGATGTGCTAAAGAGGATTGAAAAGGATGATCTTCAGTTCAAGATGAAGGGGGGCTCTGCAACAGCCCTTGTTGGAAAGACTGGAAAATATTGCAAGAAGGCAAAAAATGATTTTTCCAAGGTCTTATTCTATAATTGTCAGAATAAGGCGCATTATGCCAAGGATTGCAAGGAGGCCAAGAAGAGGAAGAATTCCAAAGAGAATGAAAAGGAGGTCAATCTCACTACTGAAAACTTTGCAATGGTGGCATTTGATGGTTCCATGGAAATGGTTTTTGGGGAAGAAGGTCCCAACAAGAAGGCCAAAATTGATGAGGATCAAGAAATGGAATTGATTGATTATGAAGTCAGTAATCTTAACCTCAAAGATGAGAACTTATCAGTGAATGATAAAGCTTCTTTCCTATGAGGAGGATTGAAGGAGGATGTTCTTTTTTTGATTGATTATGGTTTTACAGATAACATGTTCTTTGAACCAAATTTATTTTCAAATCTTAGTGATTATGATGGAGTTGTAAATATTGGTCAGAAAGGCAGAACAATTCAGATTAAGGGAATTGGAAAGGTTATTCTTGCAAATAACATGGGTTTCAAAATTTCTGTTGAGAAAGTGTTCAATGTACCAGAGTTGCCTTATAACCTTGTGTCTCTTGGAGTGTTTTGGAAAAAAGTTTTCCAGATTTGTTATCTTAAAGAAGATAGGTTTTTTTATTGATATGGATGGGAGAACTGTTCTTAGTGCACAAGTTTGGAATAAGATTTTGTGTGCAAGCTTGTTCAAATTCTCAGCTCTGAGCACTTTTGCTCACAATAGAAGTGGCCATAAGGTAAAGGAGAGCAACTGTGAGAGTTGTAACTTGGGGGCTAAGACTAGAAATGTGTTCTCTAAGAGTAGAGATTGCACTGATTTTCCTAGAGAAAAATTATCCATTGATTTGGCAGGGCCATTCACACCGGAGCCCCTTGGTGGGGCAAGATACTTCATCAATTTAGTTGATACTGCAACTAATTATGTTTGGGTTAAACCAATTTGATCTAAGGATCAGAACACAGAGGAGGTTTCTATAATCTTCAAAGTCTGGAAACAGAATGGTCTAATGAAGGAGATCAAGAGGGTTATTAACAATGGAGGTGGTGAATTTGTGAGTAAAGAGTTTGAGAGGTTATTGAAAGATTATGGTATCATTCATATAGTCACTACTGCAAGTACTCCACAAAATAATGGAATAGTTGAGAGGATGAATAGGACTTTACTGGACAAAGTCAGAACTATTATGTCTCAATCTGGTCTACCAAATTTCTTATGGGCTGAGTTGATTTGCACAGTCTGTCTGTTGCACAACATTGTAAGTGTTAATGGGAAGAGTCCTCATTATCAGTTTTGGAAGTTGTACCCCAAACATCACACCTAAGAACAATTGGTTTCTTGGTGTATTATAGTGTCCACCATAATGAGATGGTTGGAAAATTAGATCCTAGAGCCAGAACAGGGGCACTTGTAGGCTATGATTCAATAAGTAAATTGTAAAGGATCTATTGTCCAGGGACAAGAAAGGTTATCCGTAGTAGGGATGTAAAATTTGATGAAAGTACCTTTCCACTCAAAAGGATTGAAGATGTTGTTGTGAATAGGTCCCAGCAAGAAATAGAATTAGCACCTATTTCACCAGCAAAGGCTGAGTAACATGTGTTTCCAGAAGATGAAGAGTCGGAAGAGGTGCCACAAGAGGGTTTAGTGCCCGCTTCAGGGGAATCTGTTAATTTGGAACCTGATGAGCCTCCACCTCCAGTTAAAAGGAGTGGAAGGGTTAGAGTGCCAGTTGATAGGTACAAGGAATGGAAGTCCCATTATGCTACTGCAGGATATGAGAAAGATAGATTTCAGGAACAGTGTATGCTAAATGAAGTCCTGGAGTTGAGTTCAGAAATGGGTAACATGGTTAACCCAAATAGCTTTGGCCAAGCTATGAATTCTGATGAGAGAGCCAACTGGAAGAGTGCTATTTTTGAGGAATTTGATTTTCTGGAGAATAATAGTGTCTTTGAAGTGGTTAAGCAGGATTCTGTTCCAAAAGGAAAGACCATTGTGGGGTCTAGATTGGTGTTAAACAAGAAGTTTGACACAAATGCAGTTTTGAAGAGGTTCAAAGCTAGATGCGTTTCACAGGGCTTCAAGCATAGAGAGGGTATTGATTACCAAGAAACTTTCTCACCAACTGGAAGGCTGTCCACCTTCAGGTAGATCATTGCTCTGTCAGTGGAGTTGGGTGAAGAAATCAGGCAAGCTGAGTTTGTAACAGCATACTTGAATGCAAAACTTGGAGAGGAGGAGACTTTTTATATGTCAATTCCTGATGGTTTTTGTGAATGGTTAGTAGAGACTAAACCAGAAACCATGAAGAAAATCTGTGTTAGAAGTTTTCTTTCAGCAGATAAAGGAGAATATGTCCTAAAGCTGTGTGGATCCCTGTATGGATTGAAGCAAGAAGCTAGGTCGTGGTATAATACCATGAGTGAGAAACTGATACAGATTGATTTCAAGATGTCTGAGACCAACCCTTGTATCTTTGTGAGAAAGGATGCAATTTTGTTTGTATGGGTCAATGAAATTATCATCATTGGAAATGGTAAAGAGAGAGTCATGGATACACTCAAAAAGGAATTCAAGACAAAAGTTCTTGGTCTGGCGCAACAGGTGCTAGGAATGAAAGTCAGTAAGAGAAAGAATGGTATTAAGTTAGACCAGAGCCACTACGTGGCAGCTCTTCTTAATCAATATGGCTTAGAAAATGCAAAGGAGTTTGGTACTCCCATGCAGTCAGACATTTGTTTAGAGAAGTCTACAGATGAGGAGTATCTGGAGTTTGTTCAATCTGGGAACAACTACAGGTCAGCTGTTGGATTGCTTAATTATTTGGGGCAGTGTACAAGGCCCCATATTGCCTTTGCAATTGGTGTCTTGTCGGAAAACTTAGAGAAGCCAAGCATGAGGCATTGGTCCGCTTTTAAGAGAGTTATGAGGTATCTTAAAGGAATGCACAGTCTGGGACTGTTGTTTACAAAGTCAACAAACTTTGATTTGGTTGGTTATTCTGATGAAAGTTGGGCAGATGGTAACACTAGGGAATCAACAAGTGGTTTTTTGTTCTTCTTAAGTAAGAATCTGGTGTCATGGATGTCCAAGAAGGTATCAGCAATAAGTCTTTCATCAAAAGAGGCTGAGTATAGAGCTTACTTAGCAGCTTCACAGGAGGCAAAATGGTTGAGGAAAGTCTTAGAGGATACACATAAGCCACAAGGGTTTGCGCTTTTGTATTATGATGACCAGAGTGCCATTGCATTGGTGAAAAACCAAGTTTACATATTTATGTTCAATATAACTATATTTGCCATGCAGTTAACTTCAAGGAGAGTGTGTTGAGGTACATGCCTACTGGAGCAATGATTTCAGATATCTTGACTAAGGCTTTGAATAGGAACAAGCATCAAGGCTTTGTGACTAATATGCCAATGTCACCCCTTTTGGATTAAGGGGGTGTGTTAAAATACGTATGCACTTATGCATGTGCTACATATGAGTGTAATCCAAATGAGATGCACATGTGGGCCTTTGCGGCCCATTGGACACACACACGGACCATACGTGCCTGTGTGGATGTCACGGATTTGGGGAAACTGGCCTCAAAATGCTTGAAATAGGCCTATTGGTACATGGGCCCTAATGGGCCTGGTGGGGTATATGGGCAAATACAGCCAGATGGGCTTTGAGGGGGCATGACTGGGACCAAGGTTTCTTTTGGAAATACTTGGCCAGACAGGCTGGCCCGCAAAAGTATGTTAAACTCACTTTTTGGGCTTGGGGCAGCCCATTGGGGCCGCCGCCTGTGTCGCAGCCCATTTAGGGCTGCTGCCCATGTTGCGGCACGCTTGGGGCCGCTTTTTTTGCTTTTGGCCCGTTTATGGGGCCCAATGGCCTGCGCAGGGCCATTGTAGGGGGCGGAGAGACTCAAAATGGAGTCCCCCCACCCCAGTTGGGGCTGTTAAGCCGGTTGCAGCTGCGGCGGGGGTGGGGGCCAGCTCCTCCCCCTCCCCTTGCTAGCCATTGCGAGGAGGAGGAAGAGGGCTGGCTGGGTTGAACCAGCCAGCAACCGGTTGCAAGAGGAAACTGGTCAGGGTGGGGGGGACCTCATCACCCCCCCACCAAATGTGGTGGCTGGACCGGTCACAGCAAGGCAACCGGCGGTGGGGGGGAATTGACCACCCCTCCACCATCAAAAGGGGTGCTCTCCCCCCCCTTTACCAAGGTGGAGGAGCGACGGGCTGGAGGGGATTTGACCACCCCCCAGCCCACCTACCTTGACAATGCCCTGGGGGTATCAACCTCCAGGGCCCCTGGTAGGGGGATTTGACCGCCCCCTCCAGGTATTTGAGAGAAAGAGGGCGGGAGGCAGGTCCGCCGGTTACACCCCCCCCATGTGTGTCTGAGACCGGACCCAGGTGTGTCCGGCCATCTGTATGGCCAGGGGCTGGTTGCATGAGGCAACCAGCCAGCATGTGAGGTAACAGGGCCGGCTGTAACAGATAACCGGCCAGGGGTTTGAACAGCTAAGGGGCTGGTTCAGCCCCATTACGGTGGAAACACCAGAAATGACCGGAATAGGCTGGTTGTAAGGGTACAGGGACTGATGCCATGCGGGCTGATGTATCCCAAACCAAGTAACAAGGCCTGTAGAGCCTGTAGAGCTCTTTTGGAGCGGAAAATTTGCCTTTTGGCTTGTTGTATCATGGGCTCACAAGAGGCCAATCTTTTGTACTTAAGGAGCTCTTCTCCCTGCTGTTTTTCATCATCCATTAAACATCCAATCAAATTCATCAACAATATTATCTGACGTATTTCCCCATTGTGAGAGCCCATTAGCAATTATTGACACAAGGTGTCCAGCATTTCTTTTGCTTTAAATACTTCTCATTTTCCTAAGCTAATTGCTGGCCATAATTATAACACCCTTGACCTGTTATACACTCCCATCACCCCCCACCACACCATCCCACCACCACCTCACACCACACCACACCACACCACACCACACCACACCACACCACATCACAACACACCACACCACACCACACCACACCACACCACATCACACCACACCACACCACACCACACCACACCACACCACACCACACCACACCACACCACACCACACCACACCACACCACACCACACCACACCACACCACACCACACCACACCACACCACACCACACCAAACCAAACCACACCACACCACACCACACCACACCACACCACACCACACCACACCACACCACACCACACCACACCACACCACACCACACCACACCACACCACACCAAACCAAACCACACCACACCACACCACACCACACCACACCACACCACACCACACCACACCACACACACACCACACCACACCACACCACACCACACCACACCACACCACACCACACCACACCACACCACACCACACCACACCACACCACACCACACCACACCACACCACACCACACCACACCACACCACACCACACCACACCACACCACACCACACCACACCACACCACACCACACCACACCACACCACACCACACCACACCACACCACACCACACCACACCACACCACACCACACCACACCACACCACACCACACCACACCACACCACACCACACCACACCACACCACACCACACCACACCACACCACACCACACCACACCACACCACACCACACCACACCACACCACACCACACCACACCACACCACACCACACCACACCACACCACACCACACCACACCACACCACACCACACCACACCACACCACACCACACCACACCACAACAAACCACACCACACCACACCAAACCACACCACACCACACCACACCACACCACACCACACCACCAACCACTCATCAAAAGACCTGAAAACTCCAGAGACTTCCAAACAAGAACATCACTTTTTCCAATGGCTCAAGAAGACATCCACCCACTTTTCAGAACTGTTTCAACTGTTTCACCAGGCCCATCCTCCATTATCTCATATAATCAAACTAGTGATTCAAATCCTCTTGCTCCTTATTTATCTACTAAAACTCTTGATTCCACTCCTCTGGCCCCTCCTCCTGAGCTATCATATAGTAAAAAGGAGGAGCTGGTTGAGGCTATATAATCATGGGCAGAGGCCCATGGAGATACCATATCTACCAGAGTATCAAATTCCAAGAATAAGGCCTAAACTTACCAATGTGATAAATCTGGGGAAAAAAACCCAGAAAAGATTCCTCCAAATTAAAAAAATCAAGAAATACCAATTTTCCTTTCAGGGTGTCAGGGATTTTTCAAAAAGATTTGGTTTTTGGGTGGTGAAGGTTGTATGTCCAGACCTCAACCATCCACCTTCAATTGATCCTTCCACTCATCCCATCCACACAAGAATCCAAGCAGAGCAAAAGGAGGTGGTTGAAATTTATCCAAATCAGGATTTACCCCTTTAAAAATCCTCAAATCTCTTATACAAAACCTATCATCACCTATCCATACAAATCTCCCTACAATTTACAACAAAAGATGCCAAATAAAAAGTAATGCCCTTGATGGCAAAAATCCTGTGGAAGAACTCATACTGGAACTCAGAAATTCTTCTTTTTATTGCAAAATGAACAATGTTGATGGTCAAATCACTTCATTATTTATATCACACCCTGATTCCATGAAAATTCTCAACCTTTTCCCTACTCTCATTATTTTGGAATGTACATATAAAACCAACAAATTTGGAATGCCCCTTCTTCATATTCTTGGGATAAACAATTCGTCTAAAAGCTTCTCAGTTGCATTCTGTTTCTTATCTCAAGAGAAAAAACAGAAATATGATTGTGCCCTGGCCCAACTTCAGGAAATATTTGAAGATAAAGAACCTAGTGTGATTGCAACAGAAAAGGAAAAAGAACTTTTTATTTCAACCAAAACAGTTTTCCCTTCATCTCATAATCTCATTTTCAAGATTATTCAAACTCATTGCAGGAAGCACTTTAAATCTGAAGATGAATGGAAGCTATTCCAGAAACAATGGCATGATTTGTTATATTCAAAATCTGAATCAAGCTATCACAAAAACTTCACAAAGATTTCTCTGGTCTGGAATCCTCCTACTTCTGACTACCTTCTTGAAAACTGGATTCCTCTAAAAAGAAAATCTTTCTCCTATTTGGAAAAAAATACTTTCACTTTGTAAACACAAGTACATCAAGAATAGAAGGTTCTCACTCCTAAATTAAAAGATTCATCAATTATTCTATTGGGTTGTTCTATAATTTAGTTCAAAAAATTTACAGTTCCATCACCATACAAAACTGTGAGAGAGGCATTGAAGCCTCTGGGCAAGAATTCAAGCATCTCATTGGTTTGCCTCACTGTGTGGATCATCTTTCTTGAAAGATCAGCCACTTTGCCCTCAAAATCATTCATTAATCTCATCAAGTTCCTGATTCTTCCACCAATTGCAACAACTGTGATTAGCCTTCTAACATGGGTATACCATTTGTTCAAAAAGTCAAATTGGCCATCAGAAATCGTGAAATATTTCAACTTGATGATTTTCATCCTCAATGGCATGCCCAAGCTGCAATCTCATCAAGTTTTTCTCTATTTATTTTATGGATTCAAGCTAAAATGAATTTTGTCCTGATTGATTATGAATTTACTTTCTCCAGTTAACTGTGAGCCCTGAATCAACTGAAGATTCAGCGAAAATTGAAGTTCCAACCAAAGACAGTAAAGAAAACCTATATTTCACTAAACTTTTTGAAGTATTCAGCAAGTGGCAACCTGGAGAACAGCTATATTATCTGAGTGAAAGCATGAAGCTGTACAGTGGAAGATATCAAACTACCCTGATTGAAGAGCCAAATTCCACTCAAAGATCAAAAGTTAGAGGAAGACTCAAACAAGCAGCCAATAAGTTCAAGAAGATCTCTCACTCCTCAAGCAAAAGAGATAAATCTGGGTTTGAATATTTAGAAGAACCCAAGAGGAGAGGAAGGACAAAGAAGCAATTCTTAGCAAATTTGAAGGTCAGTAACCAATTTTTTGGACAAAAAAATATATCAAAATTCATAATTAATTTTTTTTCTTATGTGTTCAGGTTTCAAGATGGTGCAATGCCATCCAAGGGAAAGGGAATGGAAAAAAGAAGGAGTGATAAGAGGAAGAAGTAATTTTATAACTATAATTATTTTTTCTGAAATGGGTTGTTTTTTTGATGAGTCCTTCTCATTTATTCAACATAGAGTGAATTGATGACTGAAGAGAAATATTCAGAAGATGAAGAGGTGCCAGATTTGGATGAAGGGGAAGATTCAGCAGATGAATAGCTTCCATATGAGGATGTAATTAAGATGGTGAGCTTTCATTGTCTTTTATTTTTGGCTAATTTATTGGATATTATTTTTCATCAATTTATTCATTTAAACATTTATCAAAGTTATTGAACCATTGTGAAAAAGAAAGTTGCTTCTCCTGAATGAAATCCTGGGAAAAGAATCAAGAGAATAAAGGTATCCAATGAAGATGGCAATACTCCTTTCAATCCTCTTGGGGGGAAGGTATTAGCAGCCCCAAAAATCAGTCAGAAAGTGAGTACATTTGTTATTTTCTCATATTTTAATTTTGCCTGATTTCTTTTGGGTTTTTCATCTAGGTCTACTGCACATTATCTTATTCTTCTTCTGGAATATTTGACCAAGTATCAATTAAAGAAGTGAGTATTATCTTTAGTCCATATTTTAATTATAAAAAAATCCTGATTTTTGGTTTTAGTTCCAATAAAAAGATTCCATTTCCCCAAAAACAGCCATTCCACACATCTCCCATGTTCAAGATGTCACAGGGGATGGGAACTGTGGATTTGGAGCAGCATCCATTTTCTTGGGGAGGATCTCAGAACACTGGATTGAATTCAGGAAAGAAATGGTGAAAGAGGTTGATTCAAACCCAATCCTCAAGGAAAAAAGATTACTGCGTGATATCTGGGGTGAAATTTTGCAAGAAGCAAGAAGGAAACTGAACCACCTTTTTGGCCAAGGTCCCATAAATATTTGGATGAAATTTCCATGCCATGGTTTCCTTCTGGCTGAAACATATGAGTGTCCAGTGGTTCTGTTTACTTCTTTAATGCCTTGCACTTATCTTCCTCTGAATTCCCCTCCCACTCCTAATTCCGAAAATTCTCCTATTTGCTTCATTCTTTGAGAAGAATCCAAACATATAGTCTCATTAAAGTTCAAGTCTGATCATTGGCCAGCTCCCAGGTTAGATCCACTTTGGAAAAGCTTTGTGACAAAGGATTCCAAATCTTGCAAAACCCTTGTTCAGAGGAATTTGGATCTTGTTAATGAGGTTTTGTTCCCTCAAAAAAAAATCAAGTAGAAAAATGAAACCAATCATAGTTGAATATATTTTAATATTTTTATCCATATTTGTTCTTTATTTTTAATTTTTTGAATGAAGCTTGTAAGGTGTATGCAAGAATGCAGATGATGTTCAAAAATTAATAATAATTTTTTTTTTAAATAAAAAATTCTGAAAGCTTGAATCACCCCCCCAAAAAAAAAAAATTATATAGGCCAACAAAAGGATTCAAAAATCCAGGGAGAAAAGTGAATTTTTTGAATTTTTTGGTTTTTTGATGGAATTTTTAAAGGTCAGAACTGACATCTTTAAATCCTGATTTTTTTTTGAAAAGCTCTTGAATAGCTTTTCTAAAATTATCAAATCTTGAAAAACCAAGAAAAAGTCAAAATGGCAAACATAAGGATTGAAAAGTCAAATGAGAAAATTGAACTTTTTGAATTTTTTGCTTTTTTGAAGGAATTTTTTAAGGTGAAATCATACATCCAAAAAATCTGAAAAATATTTTAATGCTCTTTGAATGTTTTTTTAAATTTTGAATAGCTTGAATTACCCAAAAAAATGAATTAAAAAGGAAAATAAAAGGATTCAAATGTCCAAAGAGAAATTTGATTTTTTTTGATTTTTTGTGTTTTTTGGAGGAATTTTTTAAGGTGAAAGGATATATCCAAAAAATGTGAAAAAGATATCAGAAGACTCTTTGAATTTTTTCCGAAATTCATTGCAGCTGAAAGAACCACAAAAAACCAATAAAACCAAAAGGATGATCCAAAAACCCATGCCAAATTTCTTTTTACTGAATTTTTTCATTTTTTGACTAAATTTTTTAAGGGGTTCTAATGGCTCCAGAATTACAAAAGATTTTTGCTAGGGGTTTAAGAACCCCTTCTATGGGGCTGCGCAGTCAGAGTTCAAAAAAAATGAATTCTTGAAAGTTGGGTGAAATAAAGTATTTTTGTGTGAAACACTGGAGGGGCCGCAACCGCGCGCCAACGTCCAAATGCATGAAATACTGAAGGGGCGCAACTGCGCGCCAACGTCAAAATGCGTGGAATGAAGGGTTGGATGCGTGAGAGAAATAATGCCCTATTTTCATTCATTTTTATCTATTTTTATCTATTTTTATCTATTTTTATCTATTTTTATCTATTTTTATCTATTTTTATCTATTTTTATCTATTTTTATCTATTTTTATCTATTTTTATCTATTTTTATCTATTTTTATCTATTTTTATCTATTTTTATCTATTTTTATCTATTTTTATCTATTTTTATCTATTTTTATCTATTTTTATCTATTTTTATCTATTTTTATCTATTTTTATCTATTTTTATCTATTTTTATCTATTTTTATCTATTTTTATCTATTTTTATCTATTTTTATCTATTTTTATCTATTTTTATCTATTTTTATCTATTTTTATCTATTTTTATCTATTTTTATCTATTTTTATCTATTTTTATCTATTTTTATCTATTTTTATCTATTTTATCTATTTTTATCTATTTTTATCTATTTTTATCTATTTTTATCTATTTTTATCTATTTTTATCTATTTTTATCTATTTTTATCTATTTTTATCTATTTTTATCTATTTTTATCTATTTTTATCTATTTTTATCTATTTTTATCTATTTTTATCTATTTTTATCTATTTTTATCTATTTTTATCTATTTTTATCTATTTTTATCTATTTTTATCTATTTTTATCTATTTTTATCTATTTTTATCTATTTTTATCTATTTTTATCTATTTTTATCTATTTTTATCTATTTTTATCTATTTTTATCTATTTTATCTATTTTTATCTATTTTTATCTATTTTTATCTATTTTTATCTATTTTTTATCTATTTTTATCTATTTTTATCTATTTTTATCTATTTTTATCTATTTTTATCTATTTTTATCTATTTTTATCTATTTTTATCTATTTTTATCTATTTTTATCTATTTTTATCTATTTTTATCTATTTTTATCTATTTTTATCTATTTTTATCTATTTTTATCTATTTTTATCTATTTTTATCTATTTTTATCTATTTTTATCTATTTTTATCTATTTTTATCTATTTTTATCTATTTTTATCTATTTTTATCTATTTTTTATCTATTTTTATCTATTTTTATCTATTTTTATCTATTTTTATCTATTTTTATCTATTTTTATCTATTTTTATCTATTTTTATCTATTTTTATCTATTTTTATCTATTTTTATCTATTTTTATCTATTTTATCTATTTTTATCTATTTTTATCTATTTTTATCTATTTTTATCTATTTTTATCTATTTTTATCTATTTTTATCTATTTTTATCTATTTTTATCTATTTTTATCTATTTTTATCTATTTTTATCTATTTTTATCTATTTTTATCTATTTTTATCTATTTTTATCTATTTTTATCTATTTTTATCTATTTTTATCTATTTTTATCTATTTTTATCTATTTTTATCTATTTTTATCTATTTTTATCTATTTTTATCTATTTTTATCTATTTTTATCTATTTTTATCTATTTTTATCTATTTTTATCTATTTTTATCTATTTTTATCTATTTTTATCTATTTTATCTATTTTTATCTATTTTTATCTATTTTTATCTATTTTTATCTATTTTTATCTATTTTTATCTATTTTTATCTATTTTTATCTATTTTTATCTATTTTTTATCTATTTTTATCTATTTGTATCTATTTTTATCTATTTTTATCTATTTTTATCTATTTTTATCTATTTTTATCTATTTTTATCTATTTTTATCTATTTTTATCTATTTTTATCTATTTTTATCTATTTTTATCTATTTTTATCTATTTTTATCTATTTTTATCTATTTTTATCTATTTTTATCTATTTTTATCTGTTTTTATCTATTTTTATTTATTTTTATCTATTTTTATCTATTTTTATCTATTTTTATCTATTTTTATCTATTTTTATCTATTTTTATCTATTTTTATCTATTTTTATTTATTTTTATCTATTTTTATCTTGTTTTATCTATTTTTATCTATTTTTATCTATTTTTATCTATTTTTATCTATTTTTTATCTATTTTTATCTATTTGTATCTATTTTTATCTATTTTTATCTATTTTTTATCGATTTTTATCTATTTTTATCTATTTTTATCTATTTTTATGTATTTTTATGTATTTTTATCTATTTTATCTATTTTTATCGTTTTTTAACTATTTTTAACTATTTTTATCTATTTTTATCTATCTTTATTTATTTTTAACTATTTTTATTCATATTGATTTATTTATTTTTATTTTTATTTGTGATTATTTTGTCTTTTATTTTTTTATTATTTTTATATTTTAATTTTTTTTTTTGCAAACCGCCGTTCACAATGCTAAATCAAGCCGTGAGCGGCCGTTTGCAACTAGCCTAGGTTGCAACAAGCCTTTCCCAACTGTAAAAGGTAGCAAGCGGCCATTTTCAACCCATTTTGGGTTGCAAATTGTCCCACGCAACTCCTTTTAAGTAGTGAATGGGAGTTGCAAAGTTGTGAATTTAACATTGGCCATTTTTCTTTCTTCTCAAATATATATATTTTTTTTTTCAAAGACAATTTTGTCCTTGTTTTTAATTCTCTTTGGGTTTTGGTTCTTTTTTTTTCTTTCTTTGTTTATTGTTTTTTTTTTCTTTCTTTGTTTATTGTTTTTTTTTTCTTTCTTTGTTTATTGTTTTTTTTTGGGAGGTTATTTCACTTTTTTGTTTTTTTAGGAGGGTTTTTTTTTCCTTTTTTTTTCAAGAAAATTATCAATAAAACCAAACTTTTTTTTCTTCTCAAATAAAATGGTTTTTTTCAAAGGTTTTTTTTAACATGAGTTACAAAGGCCAGAAATGACTGAGTAATATCAAGTAAGCAAATTCAGAAATGACTGAGTTATATTGGGTAAGAAAATAATTTTTCATTTCAATTTAATACTGATTAATAAAGAATAATTTCAGTCATTTCATTTTTTGAGAAAAATCGAGGAACAATCAAATGAGAAATATTGAGTAACAAAATATAGTAATAAAATTTATATCAAACAGTATCAATAGTAATAAAATATATATCAAACAGTAACAATAGTATTAAAATATATATCAAATAGTAACAATAATAAAAAAAATATATCAAAAAGTAACAATAGTAATGAAATATATACAAAGAAGTAACAATAGAAATAAAATATATATCAAAAAGTAACATAATTTAAATGTATTTTGTAGATTTTCAACATTTTTGCTGCAATTGTATCTCTCTTTTTGGATTCCCTCTTGGTTTTTGAATTTGACAATCCCAAACTAAATCCTTCATTATCTTTAGTTAAGTTAGACTGAGTAATTGGCTCTTGAGTCATTGGCCCAAAAGATTGATCTTCTTGAGGCACTTGATCTTCTGGTAATTCTGAGGAAGTTTTCTTGATAAAATTGTGGAAAACATCATACAAGTGACCATTTTTTATTGTAACTCAGGTGGATATTGCCTTCCTGTGGCAATAAAATTGAATTTAATTTTGATGAAAACAAAAATCCTCTCATTCACATTTATTGCAGAAGACTGTCACAGGTTGAATAACTATATATTATTTTGGGGTCTAAAGCAAAATAAAAATTGATTGAAAACTAATACTAAAATTGGGAACCAAAAAAAGGTTACCAAAACAACATTTATGAGAAAAAACAAACTCAATTTTTTACAACATGATCCCAATCTTTCAAATGATACCTTATTCCTCCGTATGGAACCAGAAAATCATCACACAAAGCAAAACCAGCATCCCCCAAAAATTATTTTCCTTCAGGTATTTTGAGTGAGCTTTCTCTTGCAATTTGCCACTTCTCCCATCTGAAACACTTCCTTCCCATCCAGCTAGAATATAGGTGAATTACATTTAAAAATTTCAAGCTTCCAAGAAATTTTGTGAAACATTTCCTTTGCGTTCTATGAAGGTGACTCTTTTTGAATCTGGAACCATAATTGGAATGTGTGTGCCATCAATTTCCCCAAGACAGTCTGTGAAAAATGATCAAAATATGGTATTTTCTGAGATGAATGTGGAAACTGCAGTGTTCTCCATGGGAAGTGTAATAAATTTTTCAATTAATTTTTGGTTGAAGACCGGGTTGGTGACAAATTTGTTTATTATTCTAAAAATTTCAAACAAGTGAAGAATTTCTAGCAAAAAATTTTCATTTTTTTTAATTAAAAATTATTAAGATTCATAGACATAGAAAAAGATTGAAAGTTTTTAATTCTGATAAAAAATGTTTATAATCAATAGAAAAAAATTGAAAAAAATATTACTTGGAGATGGTTCAGGCTGAACTTTGGAATCTTTTCTGAATAATTCTATTTGAATTTCCAGTTACCAAAAAATTAGGAAAAATTCCAAGTTTCTCTCAGGGAGAAACATATCTAGAGGGGCTGATTACTTCTCTTTCTAATAGTAAATTTACAAGTGATATAAAACAATCTTTGTTCATTCCAACATTTTCATAAATTGGTAGGGGATATTCATTTTGAATTATTTCTTGAATCCATTGCATGCCAGAAAGGGAAGAGACATTTATTGGAATTTTTGAGGTTGGCTGCTTCATCATGGTTTGAAATTAGAGATTTGTTACATTCAGGGAAATGAGGCTGTGAATCACAAGTATTCAACATTTATTTTCATGTTGTGACCAGGAGTTTTGATTGAGGTGGTGGGGGTGGGTGATGATAGATGGGGGCATGGTGGAGATTGGACAGGATTTGGGGTGGTTTTGATAAGGCAGAGCTGAGGCAGTGGGGGGTTTGACTTGCTGGAGGCTTTGAATTTGTTGTGTTGAGCAATTGAGTTTGTTGCAGGTGAGGTTTTCTAGTTGGTTGGGGTTGCACATACACTTGCAAACAGGGGTTTATGTTGCAAACCCCAGGGTGTATGTGTTTTGGGGCAAATGTTGTTTTATGTCGCGTCTGCCCCCAAAAACACATACAGATACATGTGTGCAGTTGCCAAACAAAGCCTTTTTGGTTGGTTCAGGTTGGTTTTGACTGATAAGGGGGAGGAGGGATGCACATACACACACACACACACAGAGAGAGACCTAAAAGAAGAAGAGGCAGAAGGTTGAATGAGATTGCTTTAATCCTCACAAGATTGATAGAAAGATCAATCAATGATTGATTGAAGATGGTGAGATGGCCAGAGAAGTCACCTCCATCATCATTCTCCAATGGTCTCATTGGTCCTGGGATTTGGTTGAGATCTGGTACAGCTAGATATAACCACAGCCATGACAATATGCATTTAGCAGGAAAGGATCAATACATAATCTCAGGAAAGACACAAAACCATGAGAATAGAAGTAGAAAATAAATGAATAAGCATAAAGATCATGGATATTCTAGAATTTTCTACAGTTCTTCACTCTGCTTAGAAAAAAGAAAACCTAGGAGACAGGATAATCATCATGTATCACATTGATACAAGAATAATAAATATAACCATCTTTATCCTGTCATCCTAGGTAAGCAAAAATAACTTTATGTTTATATTAGCATTAATTTTTGTAAATGATCATGTATCACATTCATATAGGAATAAAGAAATCTAACCATCTTTATCCTGTCATCCTAGTGCAAGCAATCACAGGTTATGAGCCTTTGAAAGCGCTACCATCATCACATTTTTTACAGACGCAGGAAACCTCTGTGGTGCCCGGGCTGGAGACCTAGGAGGGTGCCCAGACGCATGGAAAGAAAAACTAGTCTTTCAAATTCTGTTACCTCAACAGCCGGAAAAAAAGGACAAGAACAAATCAAGTCAATCTTTGACAAAATTGGTGTATCAAAATTGCATGTCCCAACATCCTCATCCACAGCATTCCCAGAGGCACCCATTGTCTCACGCACAAGTGGCACAGAAAAGAACTACATCAAGGACCCTATCAAATCAATGGATAAGAAGGACCCCAACTCTCTCACTCTGATTGAAACGCAAGGGAGGCTCAACACAGCTTTTGGGTGGGTTCCAAAGCTTGCACTGGATGGCCAAATTTTCAGGTGTGGGTGGTCATGCTTGAGTACTCTTTGACTGCAGCTACTGGCAACGAGCAAGCCCTGACCACCAAATACTAGTTTTTTGGCGCGGCAGAGGAGAAAATCATCAAACACAGGATACTTGCCACAATTGACAAATCCTTACAAGTGGGGGTAGTTCAGGTGCCAAAAACCACAGCTGCTTTCAACTATGTTTTCAAGTGTTTCAGCATCAACAGTTGCTCCAAGCATGTTGGAAAAATCAGGGAAATGCTGAATGCTAAATTTGACCTGAGGGATCCAGGGGCAGATATTGATTCCCACTTCCGCAAGTTTGAAAGCTTGGGAAAATAACTATTTTGTTTGGGGTTCCACCTCACCAAAAAGTCCTTTATAGGACTGATGTTTCACCTCTCCCTCCTAGGGATTGAAAACCAACGATTTGTGAGCATCTGCCAACAGGTGGATTTCCTACCAAAACCAAGCAGAAGTGTCTTGAACTTAGAGCTTCTGCAAATAGCAAAGATAGAACTCATACATTGCCACCAGAATGGTAAGCTTCACAAGTAAAAACCAAGAACAAATATTTACAAGGAAAAGGCTGCCAAACCTGCCAGGAAGATGAGAACATGCTACTTCTGCAAGCAATACGGGAAATGGAAGGGGGAATGTCCTAACCAAGGACCCAGGAATTCTGAAAAACCTGGCGTGGGCCTGCAGAAGACCATAATGGCAAAATCCAAGAAAGTAGAAGGTGAAAACAAAGGTCTAAGGGCACAAAAGGTGGAATTAGGTACAGAAATGGTTTACAAGAAGGAAATTAGATGGCTATTGAGGAGGGAAGAGGAGATCAAAATTGGAGTGGACTTGTGCGCCTCACACTCTCTGACTAACCATCTAGACATTCTGATTGACCCGGTTGACCATGAACACCATATCCCTATTTCTGCAGACACTAACGTGCCAAAAGCAAAGCTAAAAAACATGGGGAAGCTCAACTTTGTTGGGGAAATGGGGTCTATAGTGGTCCACAAAGTCTACTACAGCCAGGATGCAAACTGCACTCTGCTTTCTGCAGAAACCCTGCGGCAGCGAGGGGGGCGCCTCAGCATTGAAGGTCTAGAGACTCCAAGGGATAATGGGATTATTTAGGAAATAGCTTTCTGGAAGTAAATAGAAGGGGAATTTAGTTTAATACGACTCTTGAATAGATAGAGGTAAGCTAGGGTGGTTTCAAACTGCCTGCCCTTCTGAACTATAATAATTCTGCACCATAATTGTTTTTAATTAATGGCTGGTTTTCATTGAGACTTAAAATAGGTCTCTAATCAGACCTATATTAATAATTAATAGAGATTTTTAGTAATTTTAAGAATATTCAAAGTTGTATTGGATTCTTGGCAAGCTTCCACCAATTTAATAATCATGAATTTTTGAATTTTTCTGACTATTTTTCCAAATTCCAATTGAAGGATTTAATGGTTGACCAAAAGGTGTTTAACCAGTAGGAGAACCCAAATATGGGTTTTCCCACAGGGAGCTGGGCGGAAAAAAAAGCTTGGTTGGTTTTTCTGTTGTGCTCTTCCTTTTTATAAATTTACCAATCAAAAATAAGGGGTTTTTGCTCTTAATAGTAGGTGCTGAATAACAGGTCTTCTCTCAAGAACTCTTCTTCAAGAAATCCAAGGGTTGCTTCAAATGGTAAATTATAATTTCGTGTATGATCCTTTATTTCCTTCTAAATTTATTCTGGTTCAATGACAAGCTGGTGTTGGTTTATTCAGATACCATGCTGACATAGGCGCAGACATATCACAGGGGAAGATGCCATGCTAGACAAATTGGATAGGGCAAAAGAGCCCCCCTTAAATAGAAAAAAAATTCCTCAGGGGATGCTCAGGGCTCCCTTGAGGACTCTTTTGATCCTCTATCTGCACTGTTGAAGCACAGGAGGTTACAGTTACATGAGGCAATAATGCTGGTGAGAAAACATGTGAAAAAAACCAAGAGATAGCTGTATTGTTTAGTATAAATTTCAATAGACAGGCAAAAATATGGGGAACTGGCTAAGATTGTTGAGTAATGAAAGCTTCCTGGTGCTTATTTTTTTGTAAAAAATGATGCAGAAGTTCCCTGCAGTTTGAGTTAATTTTGCTGGTTTGGGAAAAGCATGAAACATGCTTGGCTGCTGCAAGCCCTCTTTGGTAACTGAAATTGTGTAACTTGTATGGTTGAAGTGGTGGAACAATACTTCTTGGGTTTTTTCTAAGGAAAATTATGAGCCATTATCATTTAAAAAATGTTACAGGGACTACCTGCATGCTTTTCCAATGGAATTAGCATAGAGATATGAGGTATGCTGTGTTACTGCATGCTCCCTTGGGTAACTTGAGAGTATGGCTTGCAGGTGTTGTGTGGTTGATATGGTGGAAAAATGATTATCAGAGTGCTTCAGGGGATGATTCAGAGGCCTTATCTGGTTGTTAAAGTTCCATAAAGGTCATGTGTACTGAGCCGTTATTGCTGGTTGGTGAGAATTGAGACATACTTGGCTGCATGAGTCCCTACTTTTGTTGGTGCATATATGAGTGTTGTATGGTTGGATTAGTGGAAAATTGAGTATCAGAGTGATTAAGAGGAATGTTAAGAGGCGTTATCTGGTGGTGAAAGTTCCAGAAAAGTCATGTTTACTGAGTTTTTATTGCTGGTTGGTGAGAATTGAGACGTACTTGGCTGCATGAGCCCCTACTTCTGTTTGTGCATATATGAGTGTTTTATGGCTGGAATGGTGGCAGAATGAGTATCAGAGTGCTTCAGAGGAAGTTTCAAACGCCTTATCTGTTGGTTAAAGTTCCAGAAAATTCATGTGTACTGATTTGTTATTCCTGGTTGGTGAGAATTGAGACATACTTGGCTGCATGAGCCCCTACTACTTTTGGTGTGGATATGTGTGTTGTACTGTTTTAATGGTGGAAAAATGAGTATCAGAGTGCTTCAGAAGACAGTTCAGAGTCCCTAAATTGTACTGAGTGATCCAGAAAGATAGTGTAACTTTTTTTCATAGTACTAGTTGTAGTCTAACATTGGTACTGGTATGGTTTAAGTCCTGCTGGTATGGGTATGTTGTTTTATTGTGTGGTTATTTTAAGCATATTCTTTTGCCTTTAGATATTCGATTAAGCTTTAATTTATCAATAATTGTGACGTAATCTAGCCTCTGCCAGGTTTTTGGTTATTTGTGACATGTTTTTGGTATGGTTGAAGGAGGGTTATTGTCACGCTTCAAGATTAAGGGTTACTGTCTTTGGCAATTTGACATATCCTTTCCTCAGTAACATCTACCTCAGTACATAAGCATGACACAAATAAAGCACAACCTCAATGGTGCCTTCCGCTTACCAACTCCGGCTTGCATAAAAAACTTCCAATTTCTGCAACTGGCTCAGTATATACTTGTGAACCTTGCAGTTAACTCTACTACATTCAAAAATCCATTCAAGCTCTGCTCTTACACCCTGGGAATCATCAGCGCTTGGAATTCTTTTCTTGGTCACCCACTCACACTAGTTTGCAACCATGCCTAGATAGCCACACCAACTGTGTAGTTTGCAAATGGACTAGTCCCTTACCCTGCGTAAGCTGTATCTTCACATTTGCATTCTCTCACATGTAATTCATTCCTTTCCCATACATTATGTTCTTGTACACTCAGATTCTTTGTCTGAAACCAATGCTAAAACCTTGGAAACAACTTTAATGTTATTTCAGTTCCCACTCTGTTATTTTCATTTTTTGCCTCACTGCCTCTGAACTGTAGGTGGCCATCTATCAGTTTCAGCCTCCGGGATGCCAAGACCCTTGCTATCCTTTAGCTACCAGAGGTGATAGAGTAAATAATAAATATATTATTTAATAAAAGCAGCAAAAATCCATAGAATATTTGGATTAAGCTTATTGCAAGGTTAAGTGGTTTGGTTATTGTTTATTGTTTTGAATAAATATGAATGAATTGATTATTAAATATTTATAGAGGGGCCACAATTATATTGGGGATATTTAACACCTCTCTTGAGGGATTTCAGTATGAAAACACGTAGTCCTGGTCACTTTAGGCTCTTTTGTTTAAAGAATATTTTACCCAAAGATAATATTTATATAAAATACACAGTGGAGTGGTGGGGCCTTGTAGCCAAGCTACCATGACAGAGAAAGGATAATAAAACTTACTGGTATATTATTAGATCCTTTGGGTATCTGTTTGAGACGTGTACTGATGGGTTAAACCTGTATACTGGGGTTATAAGGTTGTTCAGCAGTTTTAATTGATAAAAAAGAGGTTGAGGACGGATATTACTGATCAGACATTGCCATAAATCACTTACTTATCTCTTATAAGTACTTGATTACCTTGGCAAGGCGTCTGGATATGAATATAACTGGGTCTCTGCCCATCAATATCCTCAAAAGAGCTCTTTATTTATAGCTTTTGGATTCCCAATATTTTCCTTCTGAGGGTTGTAGGTGCTTAAAGGGACGGACACTAAGGCTAGCAGGGTAACTAGGGGTAGCCTGTCATGTGTTCCTGGTGCTATAGCACGGGTAGCATCTAATTACTAAGGGTATGGGAATTATTTCCACCTTATAATAGACATTAGGACTTGTGAATAACACTAATCTGTCCTATTTATGTATTATTTAATTAATTATTCTTAGTAAATGTTCCCAGTAATTTAATAATTATATTAATAGACATTTCTAAGGACATCTTGATGTCAGGTAAGTTCTTATTATGTATTATATAACTGGATTAAAAGTCATAATATTGATTTTACTCCTTATTTTCGAGGTCTAGTTGATTTACTAAGATAATTACTTAAAAATATAAGTCATGTGAATTCATGTAATATTTTTACATCATTAGTTTTCTTAGTATGTCACGGAGATATTGTTGTCTAGTAATTCTTATAAAAGTATATTAAAGTATTTTAATATATTTTTAGAAGTTGTCATTGTCTTATTTTCGACATTCTTGGTACTTTGAATGATATTAAATAAAAAATACGTATAAGGATTATTTAAGTATTTTTATATTATATTATGTATTTTTAGACTGTCTACTATTCAGGGGAACATTTATTACATATGTAGAATGTTCCCGTGTAGGTTTTAGCATGTTTACGCGGTACCTGAGCCTCTCAGGCCGCCTGTCACTCTGTCAACCCATAGTCCCGCGGCTGCGTACTTGTCAGAGGCCCTAGGCTTCGTACACGACCTTGACGGAGTGACAGGTCTGTATCTCAGCGGCGCGCAGGTGCATTGGCTGCTGCAGCTGCGTGCGGTAATTGTGACAAAACACATTTCCTCCCGTAACTCCTAAAATATACACAACACCTCAATTCTGACTGAATTTTAGGTGTGAAACCTATACGTGACAATGTTTGTGAAATATTTAATTGTCCAAAAAGCTCAATAATGGAGCCATAGTATTTTAGTTTTTCTTTCCTTAATTATTTAAAATATAAGAAGTTGGATTTCAAGCGTGAGGTCAGGGAGTGACCCTACCTAATTTTGGGTGGAGAACCCATTTCTGTAATAATATTTAAGGTTTTCCTACTCCTTCTTAGGTTAATTGTATTATTATTATTTTTATGTTATTTTTGTTACTTTTGCAGCTTGCTCTGCAATAGTAGCAAGCTGACAATCAGGTTGTATCTAGTCACCTTTGGATTACCTTATAAATACTGTGTTGCCTGCTTGAAGATTGTCTCCTCATTTAGTTAATTTCATACATTCTTGCATTTGCAAAATCCAGTCATCACCTTGGGCTTGGCTTCAGTTCCCTCCCATTGGAACACTTCCCTCCTCTTGATTTTTGTTGATTCACCAACCATAAGTTTGCACTTTGAAGTTATCCTTGCTATCTTGCATTGTCCCTTGTACTCAGTCCTTCTTTGGGCTCAAAATCATCTAAGCCCTATTGTATGTGGGGTGGTTGTGTGACAGTAAATTAACAACCTCAACTACTCTACTTTATTTTGCCAACCTATAGAAAATTCTTTCTTTTGAAATTTCACATACTGGCTCAATAGGGAATGGTTCCCTCAACCCTAATAATGATGATATCCATTGGGTAGGGAGATCCAGCACTCCTTGGGCCCAAAAACCTTAAGATCCTGCTCCTTCTTCTAAATATCCTTTGGTTGAACCTCTCAATGATGCCCTTGATCCTCAAAAGGAAGCTCCTGTGGACCCTCTCAAAGAAGTCAAAGATTCCAAACACTCTTCTGATGAAACCTTGACTTGTGGCAGATAAAGGGTTTGCGCTAGTGCTCCCAAGACCAAAGATTCAACCTTCCTCTTGACCCTGATCCAGGCTCTTAAACAAAATTCCTTTAAATCTGGCCCAAGTGGTCCTAGCTTCTGTAAGATGGGCATGAAGCAGCCTGATCATTTTATGGGGGAAAACTCACATAAACTCAGATCCTATTTACAGTCTTGTAAAATCATTGTCTTAAACAATCCTCATAATTTCCCTATTGATAGACATAGATTTATGTATGCATCTTTCTTCCTTTGTGGAAGAGCCTTGCAGTGGTTCAAACCATACCTCAAACTAAAATCCAGTCCCACTAGTATTCTCAAAAATTGGGACAAGTTTGAGAAACAAATGTTCACTCTGTTTGGTGACCCCAATGAAGTCTAAAACACCACATAAGAAATTAATAACTTAGTCATGAAGGAGAATAGTAGATTTTCTGTTTATATCTCCAACTTCCAAACTTTGCAGTCTCAAATCCAATTTAATAAGGATTCTCTTTTATTTCAATTTTGAAAAGGTTTACCAGCATGCGTAATCAAAAAAATAACAGTTGAGGGACACATAACAACCTCCCTGCAGCAGTTGATCAACCCAAGAACCACTATTGGCAAAAGAACCATGGATTTTAAACCTTGGCTCCAAAGGAAGATCACTCCTCAAAGAAACAATTAAAGAATCCAGAAAAATCCCAACCAAATCTAACCTCAAACTCCAACCCAAAAGGGAAGGCCCTCTCCAAAACTCCAAAATTCCTGGAAAAGGAAACCAGGATGCTCCAGAATGAGGAATGGCTAAGGAGGGAAAAGAATGGTTTATGTATGTATTGTGGAGGGAAAAATAATTTTGATAGTTGTGCAAAGTGGCTAGCGCGTGAAACAGCTAAGCTGTCAAAAAATTAGCTTGTACTTTTTCTAATATTTGCAAGGAAAAAAACATATTATCTAATTTACAGCAATTCAATCTTTGCACTTGCAAGTCACTTGGTGCTCCTAGTTTGATATTTGTCCCCTTACATTAAAAAAATTCCCCTTATTGTGTTATACTTGATTCCGGTGCTAATGTTTCTTTTATAAGTGAATTTTTTGCCAATTCCACAAATTTTATGCTTTCCAACATAGATGAGTTTCCCACATATTTAGTAAGTAGTGCAACCAAGCTGTATCATTGGGTTTCCAAAAAAGCAAAATGGACCTTTGCATTTTCCAATTTCCCCAGCTATAAAGGGGATTTATTTTTCTTGGATATCCCCAGAATGGAAGATACAATTCTAGGCCATGACTTTCTAGTTTACTGGAATCCCAATGTGAATTGGGAAGAAGGAGTAATCAACCTTCAAACCTTGAAAACCCAGGACACTAACCATTCTGTAAAACAAGAATTAAACAGCCTACCTGATACTGTCATTGAGTTGGATGAAAATTTTCCCCCAGGAGATTTTCAATATCCTGACCTTCATTCCCAAGTTCCCTTTCAGATTTAGGAGTTATTGCTTATTTTTCCAGCTTACCATGCCCATGTTTTTTTGAAGAGAAACAGGCACCAACCAAAAAGTGTATTCCGATCTCCTCAATCCTCTTGCATTGTGCAAGCACATTAAATCTGGTGTTCAAAGATGACAAGATTGAAGATTTAGAAATCATTCAAGAGTCTTTAACTTTTGCTTATCATGACTTTGCTGAAATATTTTCAGCTGTAAAGGAAGATAAACTTCCTCCTTCCCGTTATTATGATCACAGGATCAAACTTACTGGCCCACCTCCGACACCTGGACCAGTCTACTCTCTCTCAAAGCAAGAATCAACCATGCTTCAAGAATACATTGCGGAAAAATTATCAAAAGGATTTCTTCAACCAAGCAATTAAAATAACAGCTTTCCCTTACTATTTTTCCAAAAGAAAGACGGCTGAATTTTCCTTTGCATTGAATACAGGAAAATGAACCAGGTAATCCGGAAGAATGCCTACCCAGTACTTCCTATGTTGCACCTCCTCACTCTCTTCCATGGAGCTGCTTATTTCTTTAAGTTAGAACTTTGAGGCGCCTATAACCCAATTTGAATTGGAAAAGGTCATGAGTATTTGACTGCAATGAGAACATGGTTTGGAATTCATGAGTATACTTTCATGCCTTTTGGCCTCTGAAATGCTCCTTCCACTTTTCAACATTTCATCAATGACATTTTTTCTGACCTTGTACAGAAATGCCTTTTTCTATATCTTGACAATGTACTTGTCGACTCAAAAACTCTTCAGGATAACATTGCACATTTGCAAGAGGTGCTACAGCAACTTTGAAAGAATAAACTGTTAAAAAAAGCCTCTAAGAGCAAGTTTAATACTTCTTCTCTTCAGTTTCTAGGTTTAATAGTCTTGCAGCAAGGATTATCAATGTATCCAGACAAGATTCAGCGCATATTAGAATGGCCCGCATCTTCTTCCCTCAAATCTCTTCAATTTTTCCTTGTTTTCAGTAATTTTTACAGGACCTTTATTGAGAATTATGCCAAGAAAACCATGAACCTTACTAAAATTCTTCAAGAACACACTCATTTCGTTTTTAAAGAGCAAGCTGATTTGGAGCTCAAACCTCTAAAGAAAGAGGTCACTTCTGCTCCAATACTTGCTCACTTTAAGGGGATAGCATGCACTATTGTGGATACAGACACAAGTGACTATGCCATTGCAGGATTAATATGGCAGTTTTCTTCCTCTTCTTCCCTCTTTCATCCCGTTGATTTTGAGTCTTGCAAATTCCTTGCTGCAGAGCTTAATTACTTGATTCATGACAAGGAACTTCTAGCAATTGTTTAATGATTGAAGAAATTGCATTCATAACTTTTGAGTCTTATGGAAACCTTTGAGGTCTTAACTGATCACAATTCTTTGAAATATTTTATGATCTAAAAATTCCTTAAATCCAGACAGGAAAAATGGGCCAAATACCACTCCAAGTTCAAATTTAAAATCATGTAACATCCTGGGAAACAAGTGGTAGTCCCTGATGCTTTATCATTTCAGGAGAACGTTTACCCAGGGAGGGGGAGCACCTTTTCCAATAAAAAGCCTGAAAACATTAGGACACTCTTCTCAAACCAATCTGCCCAACTCAGTTTAATAATCACTTGTCTGCAAGACATGGCTTACAAACTTTGACAAGCTGAACTTGACAAAGCCAAGTGTATCAAACTTCCCAAGAGTGTGAATCTATTAGATAGTGGTACAGTATTTATGAAAATGGTTATTTAGTTTATAAAGACCATATAGTAGTAACAGATAATCCTCACATTAATTTAGATATCTTTGAGTCTTTGAATGATTCTCTGCTTGCTAGTCTTCATGGGCAGGATAAAACCTACCAAATGATTTCACAAGACTTCTATTTGCCTGGTATGACCAAGGAAGTAAAAGAAAATTTTAGCACATGCTTTCATTGTAATTGTAACAATTCCTCAAAACACTGGAAGTACAGGCTGCTTCAGCCACTTCCAATTCTTCCTATTCCTTGGAACTTGCTGTCTATGTATTTCATCTCAAAATTACCTATTTCTAGTGGTTATGATGCTATTTTATTAGTAGTAGATTGCTTCTCAAAGATGACTTTATTTCTTTGCAGTAATGTGACAACCTCTTTGGAAGACTTAACTAATTCATTCATAGAGCATTTATTTTTGAAACATGGTCTCCCTGATAAAATAATTAGTAATTGTGGATCTTTGTTTGTCTCTAGCTTCTGGACCTTGCTATGCCAAAATTTAAAGATTAATTGAAATGTATCAATGGCTTACCACCTAGAAACAGATGGGGAGACCAAGCAAATCAATCAGATTCTAAAGCAGTATCTTTGAATGTATGTTGCCTATCAACAGGACAACTTGTTGAAATGGCTTCCATTAGCCAAGTTTGCGTACAACAACTCCACTCATTTTTCCACCAAAAATTTGCCCTTCCAGAATCTTCTAGGTAGAAACCCAACTTTCTCTTCTATTCACGTATCACCTTCTCAACCTGCTACAAATTACCTCAATCAAATTCAATATCTTCAAATTCAACTTCAAACCAACCTCAAAGCAGCAAAACAGCGCTACAAGGAGCAAGCAGACAAACTTTTCACTATGGCTCCAACCTTTGCAGTAGTGAATCAGGTATGGCTTGATGCTTGCAAAATTTGCAGCATTCACCCAACCCAATAACTTTCTAAAAGAAAGCTTTGCCCCTTAAAATTTGAATCAGTCATCTCTACCAACAATTTTAAACTTACCTTACCTGCAAAATGGAAAGGTATCCACCCAGTCTTTCATGTGTCTCTCCTAGAGCCAGCTCAAGTCCTATACCCGGGAAAGACTCATCCCCCTCCAGAACCGGTCAATTTCCAAGACCATCTAAAGTGGGAAGTAAGCCGTATTCTTGATTCCAGATTAGGAAAAGTAAAAATTTGATACATTGTTGAATGGACTGGCTTCCAGTTCAACAAAGATCTCAACTCATCGGAACCAGCCCATCACCTTTGCAACTCTCCCAATTTGGTTTGAGACTTCCATTCAAACTACCCTTGAAAACCTCACCAATTTTCATTCCACCCCATCCAATCCCATTCCATCCTATCAATCTCATAATTTCTCCCATATTACCAAATTTTCCCTTTCAGTTTCTTAAACATTTTTTCTTTTTGCAATCTTTTGACCTTTCAATTTTCTTTATTCAAAGCAAATTCTATTCCTTAAAATCAAAAAAATTTATATATACTGATAATAAAATAAAATAAAAATAAAAAATAAAATAATAAAATACAAATAAAATTACATAAAAAATTTATAGATTTTCCTTTATTTCTTTTTCTGCCTCTTCCCAATTTCAGGTCAACTCTGCTACCATTGACCCAAATTCATCCAATTACTCATCATTTATTAAAGTGGAGATTCTTTGCAACACTAGTAATAGAGTGACCAAATGTTTTTTGAATTTACTTTGCACTTTGCAGTCCAAGCCCTCTTTTCCAGGCATTCCATCCAACCTTCTCCAAGAGCTCCTCATATGCTCTCTTCATTTGGATCTGCAAAAAATTTTCTCCAACATTGCCAGTCAATCCACTTGCATCAGTTTTGATTTCTACCACAACTTGCACCTGGATTCCCTCTCCTTGGGTTTCCATCCCATTCCCTTCTAATCCATTCCCCTCCGCTCCATCTCCTTCTGTCCCAATTCCTCCATCATTTCCTCCCCCTTCCTCCATTCCATTTCCTCCATTCTCTTCAATCTCTCCCCCCTTTTCCATTCCAATCTCTCCTTCTACTTCCACCTGTTCCTCTCTTGCTTACTTGATTACAGTTCCAATTTTCTCTTAACCTTGCACGTTCCCTTGTACCTTGGAATTCATTTGGGTTGCCTGAAAATTGGCCAACGGTCCAATGTACGGTGGTGGTGGTGGGGGTGTATTGGTGGTGTATCTTTGACATCTCAGCAATACTATAAGGAACAAAAGTTATATTAGCTTCATTTTTTTTAGTTGTAGCCATTCTCTAAAGCATTAGCCTACCTGGGTTTTGGATACCTAAGAACTCAATCTCTGGCACTGGCGGTATATGATCATTTACTTGTGGTGTAGATCTTTGAATTTGCACTTCACTTGTGGATGCTACTGGGGTATTGACAATTGGATTGCTATTTAAGGGAAAGGTGCAAGCAACCTTACAAAGGCGGGATTGTTTTCATTTTCATTGGAGACCTTGCGCAGAAGTACTAGGGACAAATTGCTCATTTTGAAAAATGCAGTTTTTCCAACAACAAGATGAGGATGAGGAAATATTTCAATTACGGATTTATTTTATAGCAATGAAGTATAATAGTAAATAGGGGTATACAGTAACTCAAAAAACTTTTGAATCAATGGGGAAATCATCTGAATAATTTCAGGAGCCTGTGTCTTTATACCCAGGAAACTGTCACACTTCAAGCTTAAGGGTTATTTTCTTTGTAACTTTGACATATCCTTTCCTCAGTACCATCTACCTCAGTCCATAAGCGTGACACAAATAAAGCACAACCTCAATGGTCCCTTTCGCTTACCAACTCTGGCTTGCGTAACAGCCTTCCAATATTGGCGACTGACTCAGTATATACTTGTGAACCTTGCAGTTAACTCTACTCTTGTCAACCATCCATGAAAGCTCTTCTCTTCCACCCTGGGTATCATCAGCCCTTGGACTTCCATTCTTGGTCACACACTCAAACTTGTTTGCACCCATGCCTAGATAGCCACACCAACTGTATAGTTTGCAAATGGACTAGTCCCTTACCCTGCATAAGCTGCATCTTCAAATATGCATTCTCTTGCATGTCATTCCTTCCTGTCCCATCCATTACATTCTTGTACGCTTAGATTCTTTGTCTTGCACCCATGCTATGACCTTGGAAACAACTGTACTTTAATTTCATGCCCTATTATGTTCTTTTCATTCATTGCCTCACCACCTCTCAACTGTAGCTGGCCAACTATCAGGTTGTATCTGTTCACCTTTGGATTACCTCATAAAGTCTGCGTTGCCTGCCTGAAGATTTTCTCCTCAGTTAGTTAATTTCATATGTTCTTGCATTTTCTGAATCCAGTCATCACATTGGAATTTTCTTTAGTTTCCTCCCATTTGAATACTTCTGTCCTCTTGCTGTTTGTTGATTCACCAACCATAAGTTATGCAATTTGAAGTTAGCCTTGCTATCTTGCATTTTACCTTGCACTCAGTCCTTCTGTGTGCTCATGATCATCTAAGATTGCCCTATAGTACCTGGGGTGGTTGTGCAACAGTTATCTGGTGAAGGATTATGTATTTTGAGGTTGTGTTGAGTTTATAGCATATTTTATGAGGTTTTTGGCATTGATTTGTGAGGTTAATTTGATATAAATAATCATAATAAATAAAACAATGAGTCTGATGGCTATATGAAAGGTTTGGTTTACCACAAAGGGAAAGGTCTTCTCTCTTTTGTTTTCCCAAATATTTTTTTTCTGCATAGAAAGCCCATGGAAAATTAATGGAAGATCAGCTGTATTAAGCACACCAGGTCTGTACCACACTTGCTGTCCATCCTTGCAATTATGATCTTCTGGGGTCACCCAGCAAGCACATCCAAGGAACCCCTCTCAACTGCCCAAGCACAGATGCCCTGATGTGGCACTGTTGGCTGGGGCATGTGAGTGTCATACCTAGAAACACTGCAAACCAAAATGAGAGGAAAGGCCTAAAAAAAGGCTATGAAAACGGCTGAAAGACCAGTTCACTTTGCAGTTTTTATGGCATCACATACCACCGTGTGACAGTATCCCTGGGTTTAAGGGCACTTCATCCCAAAGCGTGTATGGCTGGTGGCACTAAACCACTTTGTAGTTGTGGAGCCATATTCAGACACACTCCTGAACACCATAAGGAGCCACCAAGACTCAGGAGTCTTGATGTTGACAGGCAAAAAACACAACAATTGTCACAGGAGCAAGCCACCTTGCAAAACTTGTCCTGATTGCAAATTTAACCCGCAACAAGGCTAGCAAGTTTATTGTTATACCTCACAAAACTGCAAACCAAACTGAGAGGCAAGGCCTAACAAAAAGGCTATGAAACCAGCTGAAAGACCAGTTCACTTCACAGTTGTTATGGTGTCACATACCAACTTGTGACAGTGAGCATATAGAAAATCAAGAATATGTATTGGATAATAGCATTCACAGGCCTCCCCAAGCAGTTAACCAACAAGAAATTCACTTGTGAAGATTGCATCCTAGGAAAGAGCATGCAGACAAGAAAGAGAGTGGCAAGAAGGGATGATGTGCAACCAATGGACCTGATGGCATCAGATGTACTGAGCCCTTTTGTGGAATTTTTGAAGCTGTTTAAGACTCCTAATGGTGCTGGGCCATAGGAAGTTCTGTCAAAGGGAAAAATTTGCTGTTTAGGCTTCCCTACTGAGCTTTAAAAAATATTTAAATGTAACTGGAATCAAGAATCAGAAACTTGTAAATAAGGAATCAATGGAAAGGATGAATTTTGATAGTAGTCGGCAGAAATGGAATAACACTATCTGAGGCAAGATGGTGCGGGAAAATCATTGAAAAAACCTAAATAAAATTTTGTTCAGAGTTCAATGGAACAAGGCAGTTGTAAGTACAAACTCCCACAAGCTAATACCTATGGTAATCAGAAGAAGATTAGGAAAGATCAACTCAATCTCAAACAACCTCCAGGTTCTCAATAAACCCGCCCAACTCTCCTCAATCAAGCGCTTGAAGGGTAAAAGATAACTGTGAGTGGATGTACAAAACACATCAATTTGTTTTATGAAGCTCTAGAAGCAAATCAGTAACAAATTTGAACAAGAATAACCCAGCACTTCCCAAGGGACTCAAGAATAGCATTGAAGAACTAAATTTCAAAGAAATAAAGGTAGTTTTAACAATCCAGTTCTAAAGCTTAAAGAATCCTCTCAGTCAAACTTGAATGGTTCCAGAAAGACAATCAAATGAATTATCAAGACCAAAGTGGTCAGAGAAAGGGATTGAAGGAGCGGTTTAACACACTCAAGAATTCAACCAAATGAATTCTTCTTCAACCAGAAAGGCTATTAGTTGGTGATGATGGATAAGGCCCCAGAGGGAAGGATTAAAGATTTGAGTATGGAGGCTCAAGGATCAAGGGGCAATCATAGATATACCCAGCTTGAAAGATGGAGGATGAATTCCCTGGATGATGGATCAGATTTGTTGATTGACTTAGATGAAAATGATGATACCAAAAGATGGATCATGAATGATAGCTGATGATGATGGGGCAAAAAGGGAGGGGAGAGCCCCTCTATTTATGGGAAAGAGACCCTGTAAACTATTTAAAATGGGATAAAACAACTAAGAGCGGATTTTTTTTTTCAGACCAGGGAAACTAGTAATGAAAGCAACAATGATGGAAACAGGAAGATTATGAAATTTGAAAAAAAAAGCTGAAAAAAGGAAACCAGCCCGCTTTGTGGAAACAAGAGGGGTGTACTCCCCAAGTTGTCCCTAAGTTCTGGAATTGATGGTCCTAGCATCTGTAAGGATAAGGATTCCCCCATTCAAAAAGAGAGAGAGAGAGAGGGAGAGATGAATTTCCTTCCTTTCCTTTCCTTTCCCTACCGTAAGACCTGATCTATGAATCATATGAGACCTCCAAGCTGGGGTTGAGAGCGCAGACTTTATGCCCACACTCTCAACCCTAACACAAGTACAAGCGCAATGAAAGCCCAACAAAAAATAGAAAAGAAACCCTGAAAACCAGAAAAAAAGCCTAACCCTAACCCTTTCCCATGCCGCAACCGCCCTCACGCCTGCGTACTGTTACAAACACCCAGTTTGTCCTTCCCATGATGCCGCCCTCCGCTGCGCCATACTTGGACCCCCCTGTGTTGTCCATATCTGCCTGGCGCACTGCATGATTTCTTGCCCCATTCCTATAGCCCTGATTGCCCTGCTCTACCTTCCCAAACTGGCTGCCCGCAAACCTGGTTGAGCCCGCTCCATTCTTGGGTCTCAAATGTCCAAGCAGGCTGCAACCCACCACACCCAGTCAATCCCGACCCACCCCTGTTAAGCTGAGCCCCGGGGTGCCTACTGCTGAGCCTGCAGCGGCCACCGCTGAGACTGCGCGCATCCTGAATACTGAGTGTGACCTACCAAAGGCTGATAGCGCCATCCGCAGCACTGTTCCCAATCCAAGGCTATATAACAAGACCACAGCGTCAAGGATGAAAGCAGACAGCAGATGAGCACTGGCGGTGGATGAATGTCTGCGAGTTGGCAGATGAGTGGCTGCTGAGCCTGCAGTGGCCACTGCTGAGAATGTGCCCATCCCAAATGCTGAGCCTGACCTACCAAATTCTGAGCGCGCCAGCCACAGCACAGTTCCCAATTGAAGGCTATATGACAACACCACATCCCCCCCAACTTTATATCTGTCCCCAGAGGTCTTCCCACCATTACCTCAACCATACCCGCACTCCCACGCTTCCTACTACATGGCCACCTCTCCCTCCACTCTCAAATCACTTTGCTCCTTTGTATTGCCATGGCCATGTGTGATCCCTTGTATTGCCATGGCCATGTGTGAGCTCTGCGCCCAAAATGTGTACAAGTGCTTGACTATCCCCTGTTTCCGCGCTTGAACCCAATTCTTCCGGGCCATTGTTTCTGCTCTCTCAGAAAGGGTATGCCTCAAGCTCCTCCTTGACCATGTCCTTGCCCTTGCAAGAGGGCGCTTCAAGATCCATTTGTGGTGTTGGACAACAACACCATCTTGGAAGACACTTGTACCCGGCCGGGTTTGCCTTCAGACCGCCGCCTCGGTCATCAGTCAAAAGCCACAACATGGCCTCTCCCCTCCTCTGCCCCGGACCTCCTTGTTGGGTTGACTTTGACTTTTTCACAGCCTGTCAAGCTGCCCTTCAATACTGGGCTGATTCAGCCCACATCAACCAGGGCGCAACAGACCCGCGCTTTGAGGAACTCTTTGGGCAGCACCCAGCTCCTAGGCCCACTTCTGTGCCACCATCTCCTCCTCCGGCATTACAAGCTCCCGCTCCACAGTTGTCTCCTGAACCCCCAAGGCAAGCCACAACCCCAGCATCTGCGGAGTGGGTGGTGATCTCTTCCTCCCCTCCAGCCCCTCCTCCTTGACGCACAGCTACCCCCAAGATTCCAGATATCCCTACTGGGCTGGAACTTTGCAAGGCACACTTCAAGGACTTTGCATCTAGGTTGGACAAGCTTCTCCGATGCTTCCTCTCAGCTCCAGGATTCCATTTATTAGAATCCCAACACAAACTCCTGGCAGCTTTCTGTGGCCTGTTGGATGCATCAAGGTTGGAAGTGGTGGAGATTATGGATCTGATCTAGGCAAATTGACCCCCTGCCCCTACTTCTTTTCTTTTCATTAAATCTTCTTGCACCTATTTCATCTGGGATTCTCCCAAAAAACTGAAAAATAAATGTTTGCATGTTTTCCTTTTATTTGAGTAGATCTGTGAGAACCAACCCCGCCAGAGGTAAGTGAGAGAAATAGAAAGCCGCGTCCATGCACCAACCCTGATTCTAGGCTCAAAAGTGAGAGTGAGGAACTCCAAAGCAAGCTTGAGTCAGAGATCCAGGCTCCGGTGTAAGACTCCAAGCGGTTCTAGGCCGTGGCAGTTCTGTGGAGGGGAAAGGTGCTTATTAGGCTGCCCTCCTGAGTGTTACAAAAATATTTAAGTGTAACCAAGATCAAGGTCCAGAACTTTTTAATTGAGGAATCAATTAGTAAAGGATAAAGTTTGATAGTAGTTGGTAGCAATGGAACAGCACTATCTGAGGCCAGATTATGTGGGAGATATTTGAAAAAAAGAATTTAAAGTTTGTTTAAAGTTCAAAAGAACAAAGCTGTTGTATGTAAAAAACACCCAAAATATAATAAATCTGGTTTTCAGCAGAGGATTGGGGATGATCAACTCAAACCCCAACAAAGCTCCAGGTTATCCATGAACATGACCAACTATCTACAATCAAGCGCTTGAAGGGTACTAGATAGCTGAGGGTGGCTATAAAAGAAAAAAGCACAATGTTTTGAGAAGCGCTAAAATCAAACAGTAGCTGATTTGAACAGGGATAACCTCAACACTTCTCAAGGAACTCAAGAGAAGGCTTGCAGAATGCAAGTTTCAAAAAAATAAAAGGAGGTATAAAACTCCAGGTTTAAAGCTTAATAAAACCTCTTCAATAAAACCTGATTGGCTCCTGATAGATGATCAAGGAAGGATCAAGACCAGTATGTTCAGAGAAAGGAGTCAAAGAGTGGTGTAACACACTCAAGAATTCAAACAGACAGAATTATCTTCAACCAGCAGGGCTATTTTTTGGTGATAAGGATCAGGACACAGAGGTGCAAAGACTCGGGATCAATTGATCAAGGGAAAATCATAGATATACCCAGGATAAGTATGAATCATATTTCAGATAAAAAACGGGGGGGAATATTCACACACTCCCATGGATGATTGGAAGAGGTAGGGGAGAGCCGAACTTTTTATAGGCCATGGGTCCCTGTTGACTATGTACAAGTGATAACACATATAGAGCGGGAAAAAAAATTGTTAATGTTAAATTCACAGCTACAGAGCTGTGTACATGGCTCAATGGGCCGTGTGGGACCCTAAACAACTCAAATGAGCTGTCTGGGAAGCTAAATGGATCCAATGGGCTGTGTGGCATGCTACAAGTCCAATTTGAGTTTTACAGCACGCTAAACAACTAAAATCAAGTTGTGTAGCCTCCACTAAATCATAAAGGGTGATTTTAAATTCATGGCTCCAGACGTGTGGGAGCCGTGTACACGGCCCCACACAGCCTGTGGGAGTCGTTTAGGGCCCCTCAACACGTAGGGGCCCGTACACTACTCCATATAATTTGTAATTTATCACTTTTATGCATTATTCATTATTCATTATTCATTATTTATTATTTATTATTTATTATTTATTATTTATTATTTATTATTTATTATTTATTATTTATTATTTATTATTTATTATTTATTATTTATTATTTATTATTTATTATTTATTATTTATTATTTATTATTTATTATTTATTATTTATTATTTATTATTTATTATTTATTATTTATTATTTATTATTTATTATTTATTATTTATTATTTATTATTTATTATTTATTATTTATTATTTATTATTTATTATTTATTATTTATTATTTATTATTTATTATTTATTATTTATTATTTATTATTTATTATTTATTATTTATTATTTATTATTTATTATTTATTATTTATTATTTATTATTTATTATTTATTATTTATTATTTATTATTTATTATTTATTATTTATTATTTATTATTTATTATTTATTATTTATTATTTATTATTTATTATTTATTATTTATTATTTATTATTTATTATTTATTATTTATTATTTATTATTTATTATTTATTATTTATTATTTATTATTTATTATTTATTATTTATTATTTATTATTTATTATTTATTATTTATTATTTATTATTTATTATTTATTATTTATTATTTATTATTTATTATTTATTATTTATTATTTATTATTTATTATTTATTATTTATTATTTATTATTTATTATTTATTATTTATTATTTATTATTTATTATTTATTATTTATTATTTATTATTTATTATTTATTATTTATTATTTATTATTTATTATTTATTATTTATTATTTATTATTTATTATTTATTATTTATTATTTATTATTTATTATTTATTATTTATTATTTATTATTTATTATTTATTATTTATTATTTATTATTTATTATTTATTATTTATTATTTATTATTTATTATTTATTATTTATTATTTATTATTTATTATTTATTATTTATTATTTATTATTTATTATTTATTATTTATTATTTATTATTTATTATTTATTATTTATTATTTATTATTTATTATTTATTATTTATTATTTATTATTTATTATTTATTATTTATTATTTATTATTTATTATTTATTATTTATTATTTATTATTTATTATTTATTATTTATTATTTATTATTTATTATTTATTATTTATTATTTATTATTATTTATTATTATTTATTATTTATTATTTATTATTTATTATTTATTATTTATTATTTATTATTTATTATTTATTATTTATTATTTATTATTTATTATTTATTATTTATTATTTATTATTTATTATTTATTATTTATTATTTATTATTTATTATTTATTATTTATTATTTATTATTTATTATTTATTATTTATTATTTATTATTTATTATTTATTATTTATTATTTATTATTTATTATTTATTATTTATTATTTATTATTTATTATTTATTATTTATTATTTATTATTTATTATTTATTATTTATTATTTATTATTTATTATTTATTATTTATTATTTATTATTTATTATTTATTATTTATTATTTATTATTTATTATTTATTATTTATTATTTATTATTTATTATTTATTATTTATTATTTATTATTTATTATTTATTATTTATTATTTATTATTTATTATTTATTATTTATTATTTATTATTTATTATTTATTATTTATTATTTATTATTTATTATTTATTATTTATTATTTATTATTTATTATTTATTATTTATTATTTATTATTTATTATTTATTATTTATTATTTATTATTTATTATTTATTATTTATTATTTATTATTTATTATTTATTATTTATTATTTATTATTTATTATTTATTATTTATTATTTATTATTTATTATTTATTATTTATTATTTAATATTTAATATTTAATATTTAATATTTAATATTTATTATTCATTATTCATTATTCATTTTTTGTCATTTATCATTTATTATTTATTATATAAAATTCATTATATATGATTTATAATTGGGTAATTTTAAATTCACGGCTACAGAGCTGTGTACACGTCTCAATGGGCCGTGCGGAACCCTACGCGACTCAAATGAGCTTTGTGGCACCCTACACGACCCGAATGAGCCGTGTGGCATGCTACACGTCCCATTTGAGTTTTACGGCACGCTAAAAAATTAAAATAAAGTTGTGTAGCCTACACTAAATCATAAATAATGAATAAAAATAAATAAATTACAAATTATAAATTATAAATTATATAGAATAAAGTATATATAATAAATAATAAATAATACATAATAAATAATGAATAATAAATAATAAATAATAAATAATAAATAATAAATAATAAATAATAAATAATAAATAATAAATAATAAATAATAAATAATAAATAATAAATAATAAATAATAAATAATAAATAATAAATAATAAATAATAAATAATAAATAATAAATAATAAATAATAAATAATAAATAATAAATAATAAATAATAAATAATAAATAATAAATAATAAATAATAAATAATAAATAATAAATAATAAATAATAAATAACAAATAACAAATAATAAATAATAAATAATAAATAATAAATAATAAATAATAAATAATAAATAATGAATGATCTATAAAAATAATAATAAATAATCTATAAAAATAATAATAAATAATCAATAATAATAAATAATCAATAATAAATTACACATTATAAGGAGTAGTCTACGGGCCCTACACAACTCCCACAGGCCGTGTGGGGCTGGGCACACGGCTCCCACACTCCTGGAGCCCTGTAAAAGGCTCCCACAAGGCTGGAGCCTTGAATTTAACATCACCCTAATATATTTTATTAACCAATAAAATATGTTTCTCATTATAACAGTGAACCCCCCTATCCCAGAAACCACCACCACTAAAATTGATCTATGGGGTCACAAAGTACCCGATCTTTCTGGAAGTCCTGAAAACATTGACTGGAATGGAGAAGACCACATTGGAACACAAAAATACCCCTTTGGATTACCTTTTAAGGACCATTATAATCCCAATAAATTCTTTGTACCTTTAAACATATAATTAAGTAAGTTTTAATAAACTTATTATCACATATATTTGTTTAGAAAAAAAAATACATACAAATATTTTATTGAACATGAATAGACGTAACAAAAGGGCCTCACAAAAATTTACTCCTGTCAGCCCCCTGGATGCCAAGACCCTTTCTGTCCTTTACTTACCAGAGGTGATAGAATATATAATAAATATATCATTCAATAAATGCAGCAAAAATCTGTAAAATATTTGGATAAAGCTATTGCAAGGTTGATTGGTTTGGTTATGGTTTAATATTATTAACCAATATGAATAAATTGATTATTGAAAAAATTGATTGAGGGTCCAAAATATTATTGGGGATCTTCAAAACCTCTCTTCAGGGAATTCACTTTAAAAGCACGTATACCTGGTTAATTTGGAACCTTTAATTTATATTCTTAAAGGATTTATTTACCAAAGATAATATATATATATAATATATGGTGGTGTGACACGGCCTTGTAGCTAAGCTGCCACGACAGAAAAAGGATAATGAGACTCACTATTATGTTATTAAATCCTTTTGGTACCTGTTTGGGACGTGTACTGATGGGTTAAAAAGGTTGTTCATCAGTTTAAATTGATAAAAAGGGTTGGGGATGGATATTATTAATCAGACTAAAGCCACAAATCACTTACTTCTCTATTAGAAGTATTTCATCACCTTGGCACGGTGTCTGGATGCAAATATAACTGGGTCTCTGGGTATCAATATCCTCAAAAGAGCTCCTTATTTATAGCTTTTTAATTCTCAATATTTTCCTTCTGAGGGATGCAGGGCCTCAAAGGGATGGATGCTAAGGATAGCAGGGTAACAAGTGGTAGACTGTCACGTGTTCCTGGTGCTGTAGCACGGGTAGAATCTAATTCCACAGGTTATGGGAATTATTCTACTTTTTGATTGATTTCTAGACGTGTGAATAACGCTAATTTATTCATATTATCTATTATTTAATTACTCATCTTTAGTTAATATTCCCAGGATTTTAATAATTATTTTAATAGACATTCCTATGGGTAATCTGATGTCAAGTGGGTTCTCATTATGTCTTAACTGATTGGAGTAAAATCATGATATTTATTTTAATCATTATTTTTGAAATTCAGTTGATTTACTTGAAATAATTAATTCAAAATAAAACTTATGAGAATTTATGTAATAGTTTTAAATCATCAGTTCTCTCAGTATGTCACAAAAATACTGATGTGTTTAATTTCTCAAAATTGCATATCAAAGTCATTTGATATATTTTTACAAATAGTAGTTATATTATATTTGATATTTTTGATATTTTTAATTATATTTTATAGAAAATAAATATAAAGGTTATTTAAGTATTCTTATATACTTTTATGTATTCTTAGATAATCTAATATCCACAGGGACATTTATTACATATGTGGTATCCCCTTTCTAGGTTGTAGCATATTTATGTGGTACCTGAGCTTCTCAGGCCTCCTGTCACTCTGTCAGCCTGTAGTCCCGCAGCTGTGTACTTGTCAGATTCCTGGGGATGCTAACACAGTTTTCAGGGTATGCTGACAGGATGGCATTTCTTCTGCTCAGCCCCGGGTTGGTGGATTGTTTGCTGCAGCTGCGTTCCAGAATTGTGAAAGAACACATTTCCATGTGTAACTCCTAAAACATACACAACACCTCAATTCTGACTGAATTGTAGGTTTGAAAACTATATGTGACAATGTGTGTGAAATATTTAATTGGCAAAAAAGTCCCACAGTGGTGTCATGGTATTTTGGTCTTTTCTTTCTTTAATTATTAAAAATATAAGGAGTTGGATTTCAAGGGTGGGGTCAGTGAGTGACCCTATCTAATTTTGGGTGGAGCATCCATTTCTGAAATAATATGCATGGATTTCCTACTCCTTCTTAAGTTAAATTTAATACTCTTATTTTATGTTATTTTTGTTACTTTTCCAGCTTGCTCTGCAATAGTAGCAAGCTGAAAACTCCTATGGATCTCTTCCAGGAGCCCCCAGTAATTGGATGAAACCAGTAATGACAAGCATGAGGGGGCTGGAACCCCTGAATCAAATTTTGGTGGACAAGGAACAGAACCAAGTACTGTTTCCTTCCCCAAACTTAGAGACAGAGAAGGTAGTAGAATTAAGCCCCCCTTGATCACAAGGAGGTTCCCTGCAGCCACCCCAGAAGAATTTGGCCAAGGGAGCCAGGATCAAAGACTAAGTCAAAGAGCACATGAAATATTGGGAAGAATTCAAAGAAGCCCAAGCCAAGGGGGACATAGTATGTATGAAAAAGATAATATACCAGGCAGAGGCTACCCAGATAGCTCTTCAGAAAATGATTCCAAGGAATGAGGTAGAATCCTACATAGAAAATTGGAATCCATGGGAGCAATTGGCCCAAATGAAAGGAAGAGAATCAGGAAATAAGAGATCCTCCTCCCATACAAAGCCAAAGATAAAGAAGGATTGGGAACAGATAATATCCTTAGCTGAAAAGTGGAAAAAGGTGTACCACAATTAGCTTCTAATTCTGAACCCAGTGTCTTGTCTAAAACAAACTCTGATGCAATTACCTCCTTTTCTGATGATATGCACCATAATTTCAAAATTTTTTGTGGAAATTTGGACGTTTTTTACACCCAGTTGGATAAGTTGACCTCTGTAGTGGCCAAATTGATTAGAAATCCATCAAAATCTTTAGGGATAGAAGAAATTAAGGAACATACAGAACAATTATTGGAAACAGTAAACCAAGGTAAGACCATTCAAATTCAAATCATTGAGAAAATGTTATCAGGTATTCAAGAAGATTTTATTATGTCCCTCCAGGCATTAAAAGGAGAATTAATGAATACTACCAACAACTCCATTCTGCCCCTTAGTGAAAAATTGGATCTGCTCAACAATAAAGTGGACCTGCAACTTAATCTTATCAAGAATAATCTTAGAGACTTAAAAGTCTGTCAGACCAACCCCTTGGGGAGTACCACAGAGGAACCAAAACCTCCCAGACAAACAACTACCCCTTATGCACCATCCCTAATAGGAATGCATAGGAGTGAAACTTTCAGGCCTAGTCCTACGCCTGAGATGGAAAAATCCCTCAAACCTTTACCCCCCTTTCTCAGAATGGCCTAAGTTCTCTGGTGAAGGAGAATACAACCATATAAATTTCATCAAATTTATTAACTATACCATTAATTTTGATGACCTACCAGAAGATATAGCTGTAGTCAGACTGCCTAGAATCTTTGAAGGAGTAGCATTAGATTGGTTTATTAGTAAAAGAGAAGAAGTAGGATCCTTACCATGAAATTCTTGAAACTCTTAATTAAAGAAACATTTGGTTCTAGGATTTGTAAAAGGAAAATGATCAAAAATTTCAAAATTTCCTCATTTGACCCCTGTAAGGATAAGCCTCACAAATGGTGCTTAGAACAGAAGAGGAGACTAGAATGCTTGTATCCAGATTCTGATAAAGAGGGTGTTAATGAAAGACTTCTCAACCTGTCCCCTGGAAACCTGAAAAAATAGTGTGAGATGCAGAATGAGAATGGATGATGACTTACCAACTCTAATCAATGTGTTGGAAGAAGTAATAGATATGAACGGGTTAGACAAGAAGGCTTCTTCTAGACCCAAAGATGGCTTCAATACTAAAAAAACCTGGGAAAAACCTCATCTGATAAATATCCCTGATAATAAGAAATCTTATGAGAACAAGGATAGAGAAATAATACCTGGAACTTTTTGGAACTGTAAAAAACCAGGGCATATGAGACAAGACTGCCCATTACCAAAGAGAAAGGTAGAAGTAATAGAAGGAGAACCTGAGAGTGAATGGAACCAGAACTATGAAGAGAAAGCCGATACTGAAGGATCACTGTCTGAATGTGAATTGATCCTGACTAACCCTATCAATGTAATAGAAGGAGATATACGCACTTCTATAGAAATCAATAACATCCATGGTGACTCTAGTTTTCCCCAACAATGGGCCCCTTCTATAATTCCTAGAAATGTCACTGATGTTAAACCACTAACAGTTAAAACTATAAGTGGTAAGAGTTATACTGCTGGTCAAAATTGTTATGCAAAAGGACTGTACAAAGACAAACCCATAAGGTCATTACTTGAATGTGGGGCTTCCTGTTCATATTTTTGCACTGAATTCTTGAAAAAATGGGATCCCAACTGGAAAGAACACCTTCTGCCCATCCCAAAGGCTAAGTTTAGCTCCTGCAACTCCACTATGAATGCTATTGGAGTATGGGCTGCTCCTATAATACTGACCCATATTTAAGGATCTTTGAATATTCAAGTGGAATTTGTGGTATTTCTCAACAGATTATGTGACTACCTGATAATAGGAAATGATGCTTTATGTCTATATGGCATAGATTTTTTCCAAAGTAAAAGGAGGTATTTCACTGTGGGTGGTAACTGGGACAAGAATTTTAAGATATGCACTATCCAAACTAACTTTCCCTCTTCTACTTATCAAAAGCACTTAGAAGAATTCAACCAAGAATACTTCTCTAAAGCAGCTCTAAGTGATAAAATTTTTGAGGAACAGAAGAAAGACATATTGAAAGTCTGTTTTGAGAATCAAAATGCTTTCTGTACTAGAGATCATCCCATTGGTGATATCAAAGGACATGACATGGTATTGACCTTGACTATTAATCCTCCTTATCCTCCTAACTTAAGAAGACCTGCTTATCCCTCTAGTCCTAAATCTGGAATAGCTCTTGAGGAACACATCCAAGATTTTATAAACCTACAAGTATTGAGGAAAGTTGGGCATAATGAACAAGTGGATGTGACCACCCCTGTAATCATAGATTGGCGTAATGATAAGTCAAGAATGGTAGGAGACTTCAGAATGGTGAATAAATATACTCAAGAAGATTATTACCCCATCCTCTGGATTGATCATGCTCTGCATAACCTGTCTAAAGCCAAAAAAATCACTATTATGGATATGCTTAAAGGGTTCCAACAGATACCTATAAGCCCTGAAAGTAGAACATTTATGAGAATAATTTGCCATTTAGGAATATATGAGTACCTCAGGATGGCCTTTGGTATAAAGAATTCCCCCTCACACTTCCAGAGAAAAATGCATACAGTTCTAGGTCCTTACATCAGACAAGGATGGATGATGGTTTATATAGATGATTTCATCATATATTCTTATAATTGGGATAACCATATAAATCAAGTAAGATTGGTCCTCCAAACTATTTCCAAAGGAGGATTGAAAGTATCCATGAAGAAATGAAACTTAGGATATGGAGAACTGAAAGCTCTGGAGCATATAGTCTCTGGTCTAACTCTAGCTGCTGACCAGAATAAAATAGACACTGTAATGAACAGACCCATGCCTCAGAATAAAAAAGAGTTCCTACCATTTATTAGTTTTTGAAGTTACTACAGACAATACATCCCAAATTTTTCTATGATAAATAAAAGTCTGTATGAAAAATGCAACAGTAAAACACTCTTTGAAATGACACATGAGGGGTTGAAAAACTATGAAGAATTGAAAATAGCTATGACCCCAACTCCTCTAATAATCCAACCAGACTAATCTAAACCCTTTAAGATGTACATTGAAACTTTTATGGAAGGGTTAGGAGCTACCTTACACCAAGAAAGAATAGAAGAAGAAAAACCAGTGGAGAAACAATTACTTTTTATATCTAGAAAGATCAAAGACACTGATGAAAGATATGGAGCCAGTCAGATGGAATGCTTGGCTGTAGCATGTGCTCTAGAGAAGTCGCACTATTACTTAGAAGGCACCACTTTCCAATTAATTACAGATTGTAATGCTGTAAGAACTCTCATGAAAATGAAGGCCCCTAGTAGACATATGATCAGGTGGAAAATTGCTATAAAAAATTATAAAGGCCAGATGACTATAGTGCATAAATCTGGAGCTAAACATCATAATGATGACAGTTTGAGTATAAATGTTTTGCCTAATGACTCTAGCAATCCAGCATATGACCCTGAGGATCAGGATATCTTTCCTATCTTAAACATCAATCTTTTGAAATTAGATGCTCCAACTATGGGGATCCACCTATGTGAATTAGATACTGCTTTCTTTAATCTAGTGGAAAAGAGCTATTCCTCTTACCTCAAGCTGCTGCTTACAATTATGGAATGTGAATCCCAAGAAGCAGCCCTAATAAATGGTTTACCGGCCTCATTAATCAAACCATATAAAGAAGGAAGGTTCACCTTTTGGGATGGTCTCCTACAATACAGACACCAACATTCCAGTGTGTTGATACTGAGCAAAAAAGAGCATATACAACACATACTTCAGGAATGCTATGACAAATGTTGATCAGGGCATCTATCAACTGAAAGGACCTTGGAGAAATTGAAGCAGACTTACTGGTGGATAGATTGGAAGGAGATCACTATTAAATATGTTTCTAGCTGTGAGACTTTCCAAAAATCTAATAAAACTATTGGAAAAAGGTTTGGACTCCTACAAAAGATCTCCAAACCCAAAGCTTGGTGGGAAATAATTAATATGGATTTTGTCACAGGCCTCCCCCCAGGAGGAATGCACTCCTATAGTGCTGTCCTGGTCATAGTAGACAGATACTCTAAGAAGTAAACTTTCTTACCTAACCACAAAGAAGACAATGCTATGGATGTGGCATTGTTATTTTGGAACAGGATTATAGCTGATGTAGGTACACCTAAAATTATAATCAGTGACAGAGAGCCCAAATTCACTTCTGAATTCTGGAGGAATCTACATGATATACTGGGTAATACTTTAGCCTTTTCTACAGAATACCATCCCCAGACTGATGGATTAGCTTGAAGGATGATACAGACCCTGGAAGATATTTCAAGAAGGTTTTGTAGCTTTGGTCTAGAATACAAGAACTCAGATGTATATTTCCACAACTGGGTAAGCTTACTCCCAGCCCTGGAGATGGCTTATAATAGAAGTAATCACTCTACTACCAAAGAAGCCCCTTACATACTATAAATAGGATGGATTCCAAAAACTCCCCAGGAATATCCTAAACCAAAACCTAGCGACCATCCACCCCACCTCTGTTTACTTTAAGAAAATGATAGACCTGGAAAATAATCATTCTCAAAAATGTGTAGAAGAAGCAGTGAAATACAACAAACAAAGATGGGATAAATCACACAGAGAACCTGAATTCAAGATAGGAGATCAGATCTTGATATCTACTGCCAACTTCAACAATTTAGCAGGGAACAGAAAGTTGAAACCAGCTTTTTTAGGGCCATTTGTTATCAAGAATATGCATTGCAAGAATGGGGTGGAAGTAGTCTTGAGTGAAGAATTGTCAAGAAAGCACACAGTATTCCCTGTTAGCTTAGTAAAGCACCTTCAACCAAGGGAAGGTATCAACCTCTCTCCAGTATTTATCCCAATAAAACCTGAAGGTGTGAAAGAAGAAGGGAAAGTAAGCAGGATATTGAGAGAAAAGAAGGAGAGAGTGCAAGGTAAAGATGTTAGACTATACTTAGTAAGATACAAAGGAGAATTTGCAGAAAAAGATTAATGGTTACCAGAGAGTAATATACTTGATGGATCAATACATCTTAGAAACTACAGAGCCATTAAAAGAAGCTGAAATACATATGGAATCAATTTTCTTGCAAAATTCCAGATTTTTTTCAGATATGGCCATATCTTGGAGTGTGGGAATGTCAGCTTGCTACTATTGCAGAGCAAGCTGAAAAAGTAACAAAATAACATAAATAAATGAAACTCTTATTAAAGGAGAAATAATATTAAAAATATTATTTCAAATTCTGATTCTACATAAAAATTAAGGTAGGGTCACTGACTGACACCTACCTCAAAGTCCTATTGCTTATTGTTTTAAGTAATTTATGAAAATTTGGAAAGAGAAGCGGCCTTGGAATCGTGGCCATTTGAATATTTCACATCAAACCCCACGTCCAGGTTTCACAGTGAATTTTGTGACAGAATCCAAGAATTCTGTGATTTTGAAGGGTTATGGGCGGAAATGTAATTTGTCACACTTCCCACACGCAGCCATGGAAACCAACCAATCCACGCGCGGCTGAGAAGCAGCACTGTCATCCTGTTGGCTTACCCTGAAAAGCGGTGTATTCAGCCCCAGGAATCTGAAAGGTATGCAGCCGTGGGACTATGGACTGACAGAGTGACAGACAGCTTGAGAAGCCTAGGAACCAAGTAAAGGTGCTACAACCTAGAAGGGGACATACCACCAACAGATTACCTGTAGGAATTTCTACTAAGAAAACTTATTAACATCCTGGGAATATTTACTAAGGATAGTTAATTGAATGATGATCATGTGAATATATTAGTGTTATTTACAAATCAAGACATCAATCAAAAGTCAGAATAATTCCCATACCCTGTGTAATTAGATGTTAACCATGCTACAGAACCAAGAACACATAACAGGCTACCACTGGTTAACCTGCTAGCCTTGGCAACCATCTCTTTGAGCCCCTGTATCCCTCAGAAGGACAGAATTGGGAATCAAAAAGCTATAAATATAGAGCTCTTTTGAGAACATTGATACCCAGGGACCCAGGTATATTTTAATCCCGAAACCGTGCAAAAGTAATTAAATACTTATTAGAGATAAGTAAGTGATTTATGGCTTTATTCTGATTAATAATATCTGTCCCAAACCATTTTTATCAATTTAAATTTCTGAAAAACCTTTTTAACGCCAGTAATTGGTTCACCCCATCAGTGCAAGTCCCAAACAGGTACCTAAAGGATTTAATAATATACAAGTGAGTCTTATTATCCTTTTTCTGTCGTAGAATCTTGGCTACAAGGCCCTGCCACTCCACCATATATTATATATATATATTATCTTTGGGAAATATCTCCTTTAAGAATATAAATTAAAGGATCAAAAGTAACCAGGTGTAAGTGTTTTCAAAGTGAATTCCCTGAAGACAGGTGTTAAAGATCACCAATATTTTATTGGCCCCTCTATTAATTTATTTAATAATCAATTCATTAATATTCATTAATAATATTCAACCATGACCAAACCAATTAACCTTGCAAGAGCTTTATCCAATTATTTTACAGATTTTTGCTGCATTTATTTAATGATATATTTATTATTTATTCTATCAACTCCGGTAGCTAAAGAATAGCAAGGTTCTTGGCATCCAGGAGGTTAACACAGATGCAGAGGATTTCTCAACATAAGAGGTTTGCGGATTTTTTTTGTGTTTCTCCTTGTGGGATGGTGTGGGGAATCAAGCATTTTTCTTTCTGGGGCGGGCCAGACACCATATTTATTTTAATTTTTATATTCAAGAAGGGGTTAAATTTGATCTGGAGTTATATTATTCATAAACTTTATTATTTTAGGAGTTTAGGAGGAGAAGAAGATGGCGTGGAAGATTCTGCCGCAGAGCTCATCACCAGCACACCTTTATTTTCAGAGGAGCTTGAAACACACCACATATTGGATTTCTACCAATTTTCAGAAGATTGCCAGAATTTGTTTGTCAAATTTTCAAAGCTATTGATTGATCTTGGCTTCCTCAATTCCACAGCTGCCTTCTTTTTTGTGGCTTTAGATGGCCTGATGGTAAGGAGAGAACAAACACAATGGGTTTGAACTAGATGGGCGGGAGCCATTGAATTGGAGCAAGGGCCAAGGTAATCAAGCCTGTAATTGAGAAAAATGGCACAGAGATCTTTGAAGGGGAGTAGTCAGCAATGGTGGTTCTGCAGACAGCTCACGGACTTTTGGGATTTTTTATTTCTTTGGGTAAGCTTAGAATTTGAAGAAAAAATTATGGAGAACTGGTGGCAAATTGGAGCTCATTACAATTGCCAAAGTGGTATATTCATTCTTTGCAAGGGGAGATGGAGTTGGAGGACTACCTGCAGGAGTGTTTGATGTCTCTGGAGCAGGAAGAGATGGCAAGTCAGGGCTGAAGAGGGGGAGGGGTTGGAGGTGTTGTGGTAGACCAAACCTGTCCTATAGCCACCAAACTTGCTTTTATAGTATAAAAACAGCTCAAACCTAAAATTAACCTCAAAAATGGATTCTCAATCAAAAATTACCTATATTCACTCTGCAAAAATTACCCCCCTATCCCGCATGTATTAAAAGATACAGCCCAAGAAAAATCCAACTGTGGAAACCTCATACCAAACCAGGTGTCACAGCTCTGTGGTAGGAATAAAGACATACCTTGGAAACCCTCAAGTACATACCAATAACAGCTTATCCTCAACACCAGGACCATACACTAAACCTATCACCTCACTAAGAATGCAAGCAAATAGACATACAGGAGGCTGTGCAGAAGTATACAGGAACAATATAGGAAGAAGGAAGTGGAAACAGTCTCAACCCAAACCAAAAAAACAAGCAAATATGCATACAGAATGCTGTGCAGGGGTATACAGGAAAATTATAGGCAGGAGGACGTGGAACCAGTCTCAACCAGTACAAAACAACCACAGAAACACACAGAAATTAAGGCAGCCAGTAGCATGTGATACCAAAAAACTACCTGTAACAAAAAAACTCAGCACCATACAGCAATTTATGCAGCAGGTAGCATGTGATTTACCAGTACCAACAAAACCCAGCACCACACATAAATCTATGTAGTTAGAAGGATGTGATACCAAATAACTCACCAGTACAAAGTGCCACAGGCCTAACTAGCAATATATGCAAGAAGACAGAAACATGTAGTGCCAAAGAACCTCAGACAAAAAACAGAAATTTATGCAGCCAGTAGCATGTGATAACAAACAAACTTACAATACCAAAAAACCTCAGCACCACAGAGCAATTGATGCGGCAATTGGAATGTGATCTACCAGGAACAAACAGCCCCAGAACCACACAGAAATTTATGTAGTCAGAAGCATTTGATAAAAAACAAACCACCAGTAAAGGAGCCACAGGGCTACCCAGCAATATATACAGGTAGGCAAGAACAAGCAGTACCAAAAAAATAACCAGTGAATGCACAGAAACACTTGTAGGAAGAATGGAGTAGCACCAAACCAACCACCAGTACTGCACACAAATATATTTTACCTGCACTTCACAGAATTTTATGCAAGGCTGTGCATGCATGAAAACCCTGTACAAGCATTTTAAAAAAATAAGAAACACCTCATGTAACTTTAAAAAATTTTTCCAACCAGCAGAAATGCCTCATGTAACTGTATCTCACTGTTCCTTTCCAGAACAGGTAGAACCCTCAGGGGAAGCCTTGAGCACCCCCTGAGGTAGGATTCTTCTATATAAGGAGGGCATCTCTGCCCTATCCAACTTGTATCATCATGCCCTCTGGCCACCCAATCACCCCATTAGTATTTATCTGTGGTACCTACCCAGAAAAAAATTATCAGTGAAACAATTTTAAAGAAAAGGGGAAATCAGAGACAAAGTTATAACCCATATTAAATAAATTAAACCAATCAACAGGTACTTGAAAAAGGGTTCTTCTTTGACCTATATATTCAGCACCAAATTAAAGAAGAAAAATCCTTCAATCAATCCATAAACCTTACAAAGAAACAGAGAACAACAAAAAGCAACTACCAACCTTTCCTCTACCCAGCCCCCTGTGGGTAAACCCATCCTTGGGTCATCTCCTGAACCATCCCTTTTCTAAACCCTTGAAACCTTTAATATTGGGATATTGTTTCAGGTAAAATATATTTGATCAATCACTAACCAATTATCCAATAAAACTGCTCTATCCGTCAAAAATTCCTACCAATAACAGTAATAATTAATCTAGGTCTGATCTGAGACCTATGTGAAGTCTCAAAGAAACAAGCCATGAATTTGAGTAAATTGTTGCGCAGACTTACCATAGTAACAGAGGGTCAGGCAATTCAAAACCACCTTATTCTTACCAATACTCTAAAGGAGTAAGAATTAATACTAAATTCCCCTTCAAGGACTGCCAGCACGCAGTTTTCTATATTGTTTCTATAATCCCATAAGAGTCTCTACAGCATGGCCACGCAGAAAAATGTTGGAGTTGGAGTGGGTCCCCAGGGTACTTGGCCAAGTGTGATGTTCAAATTGTGCCAGTGGCCCCAGTTTGGGTTCTGAATTCAAATCTTCCACATTGGTGGGCTTGTGATTATCCACAACAAATGTGGTCAAGGGTCTGCGGCAGCAGCGTTTGAGACAAGGTCCAGAGGATGATTGGGGGAAAGGCAGAGGGAAAGTTTGCAATTAACCCTGGGTCCAAGCAACAAGGGAGCACCTGTGGTGTACTGAGCAACAGGTGTTTCAAGCTGGTTGACAAGAAGTATGTGTACAATACCTCTGTGTTTTGTCACAGGATCTTCAGGAGGCCATTATGAATTGTCGGGGCTGGTTCACTTAAAGAGTGGTGTGGTTTGTGGGAAGGGGATGAGGGGTTTTCTAAATAGTTGTAGAAGTAGTGGAGGATCATGGGGAGAGAATGAAAGTTTTGGGGGGATGTGGTGGTTATTTCAAGACATGGAAACACGTAGGAAAATCAAAGAAATTTGAATAGGGGGGCAAGCCATGGGCCAAGGCAGAAGCCACAGAACAATAGGTCCAAAAGTAAAATCTAGCTAGGGCCTTCTCCAGAAAAGGAAAATTTGGCTCAGCAGTGTGCATTTGCAGGTTTTGCAGCACAGTAGGAAAGCTTAACCTGTGTTTTGCATTTTGCAGAAGCAATAGCTTGAGTTTTTTCTTTTTCCAAATAAAAAGATGGAGTTTTTCCTTTTGCAGAAAAAAAATTTGAGAGGAATATGGTTGTTCACCAAGACCAGACTAATTTGATTTCAAAGGAAAGAAAATAAGTGTGAAAATTCATGGAAAACCAGTGAAGTGAAATGAAAATAAAAAACAGAGGTCAAATCTGGCTGAGATTAGAGAGCTAGTGGTCGAGTTTAGATAAAGGAGATCAGCCAGATTTGGTAGAGACAAGCTGAAAGGAAATATTTGATAAATTCCACAAGGCGCCTTTGACAATCTGAATAAGAGAAAAATAAGTTTGAATTTATTGGTGAGTTGGTGGATATGTTCTTATGGTGATCAAACTGGCTGCGCGTGTAGTACAATACAATTGCATTTGGCTTGAGATATGACAAGTTCTCTACAGGAGACTGAAGTTGAATTGATGAACCAATATTGATTTTTGGTTCTTGATTGAGTCATTGATGCCTTTGTCTTTGAGGTTTGGATTGTTTTTTAGGATTGGAGTGTCTGCGCGGGATACTGAGAGATAGACTTGACATGTGAGATGTAAATGAATCAAACAAAAGAAATTGAATAATGCAGAGAAACTGAGAAGGAGAAAACACACAAACAGTGTGCCCATGAAAACAACATTGGATCCGATGATAACAAGTTTAAATTGAGTCAAGAAAAATCTGCATTAATGAATGAAAAAAACATAAGACTTAGATTCCAAAAGCCCCGCTCAACTCATAAGTCAATGAAACAGAGAGCTAAATATGTTTTCAAGGCAATTTGTGGAGGTTTTGTTAGCAGCCTTGGGAAAAGCATCCGCAGTGATCAAGAGAGAAGGGATGAGTTTGAGTTTGATAAGGCCATTCTCATAGTCGTTTCAAAGGCTTTTGGTTTTGAGATCAATGTTCTTTTCTTTTCAGATAGAACCAAACTTTTTTATTTTGTCATCTAGCCCTTTATTGTTGATGAGATGGAGAGGGCATTTAAACTTGGTTTGATATATCTCTTCAATGAGTTGTTGGAGCCAGAAAGCTTCCAGGTGACAGCTGGACAGAGCTACACATTCTGCCTTGGTCAATGAGTGCGTGATGTTCTTTTGTCTTCTGCTTGTCCAGTATAATGGGCTCCCTTTGAAAGAGAAAATGAATCTGCTTTGAGAGATCCGTGTTATGGGATCATCACCCCACGTGATGTTGCTGAAGCAGATGATTTGGTCTGAGATTGATTGATGTCGTAGGGTAATGCTTAGGTCTTTGGTGTGGGATAGATACTTCCACACGTGACAGAATTCATTCCAGTGGCTCAAACCTGGATTTTCACAATGTTTTTCTAGGCTGCACACAGCAAAGATGATGTCTGGAAAAGCAAGACTAGCTATGAAGCTCAACCAACCAATTGGAGATCAAAAACTGACATTCAGGTCTAAGAACTTTTGGTGGTTGTCATTGTTTGCTGAAGGTAGGTGGAGACTGGTAGTGATGGGAGTGGAGCCTGCTCTGCCATTGGTCATGTTCATTTTTCTCAGGCCTTTCTCAATGTGGAGAGGTAGTGATAATTGAATGAGTCTGTCCTTCCAAGAAACCTTCATCCCTAGCAGAGTATTGGGTTTTTGTGCTGAAGAATTTTTGAATTTGGCAAGGAAGGCCTCTTTGAAGTGTTCAAGGTCACCTGCCACCAGCAGGTTGTTGACATGGAAGAAGACAGCTGAATTTCCATCATTCCCAATGTATAGGCAGGGGTCACAATCCAATTTAGTGAAACCTTGAGATTCAATCCAGTCACTCAACATTCTGTACCAGTTTCAAGGGGCTTGTTTCAGTCCATATAAGGACTTCTTGAGTTTCAGGTAATTGGATTTGCAATTGAAACCAAATGGAGTTTTGATGAAAACTTGTTTGTTGAGTTTGGAATGCAAGAACGCGCCCTTGATATTGAGTTGTAACAGCTTTACATCTTTGTTGGCAGCATAGGTTAGGACCGCATGTAGTTAAGCCAATTTAACTGTGGGTGCGTATGTTTCAAGGTAATCAAGTCTGTATCTCTGGTTGAATCCCTGGACACATATTCAAGTTTTTAAGTTTCAGGTTTGCCATGAAAATTTTGCTTGATCTTGAAAACAGGAACAGTATTCAGTGGATTTGTGACCAAATCATCATCTACCTCCTTCCAGACATCTTGGTCTTCAATTGTGGCAAATTCTTTGGCTGCGGATTTTTTCCAGTGCGGAATCTGCATAGCTTCTTCAAGGCTCTTGGGTATCTTGTCTGAGAATAAGAAATATTGGTTTGGTTTGGAGAGCTTGATTTGATCTTGCAATGTGGGTCGCAGGTCGCGCTTGACCAGTGATTCACAGGTTGAGCTGTTGTTGCTTTTGATCTCTGAAGCCTCAATCTGTGATTTGTCTTTGATTTTGCAGATCTCTTGGGTGGAAAAAGTTACTGGAAGAGGTTTTGGAGGTTCTATAGGGCTGTCTTTTTTGGAGATTCTGATAGGTTTATGATGGTTGAAGATGACATGTTTTGTATTGACTATTTTCCCAGTGGAGTTGATTATTTTTTAAGAGAGAAGGTGCGGATTGAAACCAATTAGGATCCCAGATGCTCCCTTTTCATCTAGCTTGGAGCATATGTTGGTGTGGTTGAGCTTGTAGGTGAGAGCAGAGCCTATGGGTTTGATGTAACCTTTTGGTAAGTCTTTCCCGTGCATTTTCACCAAGGGTGAGTCTTCATCCTTTTGCTTTGGAATTTGGTTTATCATGAGACAGCATCCTTTAATTACCTCATGCCAATAAGTTTTTTGCAGTTCTGAGTCGGAGATGGTGGCTCTTGCGGCCTCAATCACTGTTCTGTTGGCTTGTTCAACCCTTCCATTGTGTTGTGAGTGGTACGGTTTGCTGATGATTTGATTTATTTGGTGCGCTCAATAGTAGGTTTGGAGTTTGGAATTCACAAACTCCCCGCCTCTGTCAGAGCAAACTTCTTTGGGGTAGCGGTTTGTCTTTGGATGTTGATTTTCAATGATGAAGATGATCACATTGGCGGATTCAATTTTTGCTTTGAGTTGGAAGCTAGCCAAGTATCCGGAGTAGGAGTCAAATAGGTTTAGGATGTATCTGAATCCTTCTTTTGAGATTTGGTTGATTGTTCTGACTAAATCCAGATGTATTTTCTCAAAACATTTTGAGGTGGAAGTTTGCTGAAGAGAATATGGCCTCTGAGTGATTTTTGCATTGTTTCAGCTCAGAAATTTGAAAGCGTCTTTTTCAGAAGGGGGAATGGTGTACTTCAGAAATTTCTCCATTCTTCCTAGACTGGCATGTTCCAACAAACAATGAAAATTCATAAGTTCTTCCGGAGAGTAGTAGAAAGCTCTGGCATCAGAAATCATGTCTATGACAAACAGATTGTTGCTAATAGTGCCCAATAGGAGGGTCTGTCCGTCTTTGTGCAGTTTTAAGGTGCTTGGTTTGCAACTTGAGTTGATGTTGAGCAGCGCACCTTTGATGATGAGGGCTCCTAGAGATATGAGATTGAAGGTCAACTTGGGGACCCACACGGCTCCTGATAGGAAGAGGAACAAGTCCTTGGTATCTATTGCAGCCTCTCTGGTTCCCAGTATGGAGATTGCAGTGTCCTTCTTGCCAGTCAAGATCTTGTAATTTCTGTCATTGAGTTGTATTCTGTTGCAGTTATCCTTGTTGGTGATCATATGTACCAAGCACCAAGAGTCAAGAATGTATCAATTGGAGGGTTCTTTGGCGTCAAAACTCATTCCGCAAAAGAAGGAATAGAAGTGAGCTTTGTCCGACTGTTTTTGTTTGGATTTCTTCCCGCAATTGTGATGATTTGATGGTTTGAGCTTGGGAAATTCAAACCAACAGGAAATGGCTGAGTGCGAGATAACAGCTGGGTCGTGCTTGCCATTATTGCACCTGGGGCCCCAATAAAGTGCTACGTTGAAAGGCTTGGCACAGTCATCTTGAGAAATGACTTCATTCTTGTGCTGGTTGAAATGGTTGAGCACAAGATCAATTTTACTTTCTGTTGTTGCGTGCATGATCTGTGATTTCATGTTTTGCATTGAAGATGGAAATTTGAAAAGAACCAGGTATGTGATAATGTTGGTAGGAAGTTTGATGCCCACCTTGGTCATTTTCTTGAGATAAAACTTTATGGAGGTGAAAAACAAGTGTATGTTTGACTCCATATTTAGGTGGAGGAACCCGTTGAAGACTCTGGCTCTGTTTGCAGACTGAGAAGACGCAAAGTGATTCAGAGTAAAAATCCAGATAAGTTTTGCATCATCCTTGTTGGCATTGTCAATAACGTTTTCATAGGTGTTGGAGTCCAATTTGGCCATGATATGAGCCACAAACTTCTGATTTATTTCTTCATCTAGGTGTATTGACTTGTCAGGATTGTCCATGATATTGAAGATTCCCTGTAGTTTGAATAGCTTCTCAGATTTTTTTCTCCACATGCTGTAGTTGTCTGCTGTGAGTAGAGGGGTGGATTTGATTAGTGATTTGATGACTAGAGACTTGTAATTTGTTTTTCCCCCCCCTAGTCCTGGCATTGTGGATGACCCTGGTCAATTCACTCTGAGGGGATAGGCTTTTAACCATAAGAAGAATTTGGTTTGTCACCAAGACCAGACTAATTTGATTTCAAAGGAAAGAAAATAAGTGTGAAACTTCATGACAACAAACCAGTGAAGTGAAATGAAAATAACAAACAGAGGTAAAATCTGGCTGAGATCAGAGAGCCAGTGGTTGAGTTTACATAAATGAGATCAGCCAGATTTGGTAGAGACAAGCTGAAAGGAAATTGTCAATAACTTCCACAAGGCGCCTTGGAAAATCTGAATAAGAGAACCATAAGTTTGAATTGATTGGTGAGTTGGTGAATATGTTCTTACAATGATCAAACTGGCTGCGCGTGTAGTACAATGAAATTGGATTTGGCTTGAGAGATGACAAGTTCTCTTCAGAAGACTGAAGTTGAATTGATGAACGGATGTTGATTGTTGGTTCTTGATTGAGTCATCAAAGCCGTTGTCTTTGAGGTTTGGATTGGTTTTGAGGATCGGAGTGTCCGCGCGGGACACTGAGAGATATATGTGATATGTGATATGAAAATGAATCAAACAAAAGAAATTGAATAATGCAGAGAAACTGAGAAGGAACGCACCAACAGTGTGCACATGAAAACAACATTTTATCCAATGATAACTGGTTGAAATTGAGTCAAGAAACATCTGCAGGAAAGAATGAAAAAAACGTAAGACTTAGATTACAACATAATTGTGGTTGGTAACTATCCTCTTACGCACTTATGCATTTTGGAGTAAGAATGCAAAAGAATGAAATTGGAATTATGGAGTAGGTGTCCAAAAATCTGAATATGTGGCACACATCAAGATTGCAGAGACATTGTGGGAACAAGCTTGAGATACTCTCCAATGTAGTCCTTAGGTTCAAGATCTTTTGGTACTAGAATCTGTAAGGAGGAGAATTTTCCTTTAATAGAGATAGAGAGTAATATTCCTTCCCTTCTTCCTCCTTTGGTGGTTTCATGCCCTCTCCCATAATGTAGAGTAGGGAGAAAGATCTTATACCCTTTCCCCCAAACCCAAGCCTAAGTTCAAGTGCAAAAACACCCAGGGACAAATGGAAAGAATACCAAGAAGCAGAACCCTAACCCAACACTTTACCCACTTCCTCCATCCTGTTTGACCTTCTCTTGGCACATTCTGCGCCCTACTTAGAGAACCCCACACTTTTGTGTAACCATCTCACGCGCTTTCCTGTAGCCATGTATTGGTCCCTGTTTCCCACAATGCTGTGCAGACCGTGCACACAGAAGCTGCTGCTGATCCATGTTGCCTGCATTTCTGAGTGCCCTGCCTAAATGCTGATCCTGACCCCATGAATTCCGCAACTGGTTATCAATTCACGGCTATAAAGTACCACCACATACCCCCAAGTTGTGTTCTGTCCCCAGAGGTCTTCCCATCATTACCTCAACTCCACCCCTACCAACACTGTCTCCTCTGTCTTCTGCCTGAACCCCCCCATCCCTTCCCAATCTGTTTGGATTCTGCATGTGGCTTATGCTCCCTTTGCAAGCTTCCCTGCTTGTCAACCACCAGAAGCTGCGGGTGCACCGACTTGCGCACTGGCCACTGTTGCTGCTTGCTTGCCAAGGGAATTCGGGGGGAACATCAGAACCCTGGCCCCCAAATTTCCCCATGAAAGAGGGCACACCATGATGTGTTTGTGGTTTCAGATAACAACACAATCTTGTAGGGCTCATGGACTCTTCCTGGACAACCCCCACCCCATTGGCCACAAGCTCCACCACCTCCAACCTCTTGCAATAGTTGCAACTCCTCCTTGCCCCTCCCTTGTGCTTTTCTGCTGTGAAAGGAGGAATTTGAAACCCCCAAAGAATGGAAATTGGCTCTCTGCTACTGGGCAAACCAGGTCCATTCCAACTGTGTGGCAATGGACACACGTTCCAAGGAGATTTTTAACCTTTGTGCCTCAACCCCTTGTCCAGCCCCTGGCGCATCTGCCACACCTCCTCCACCCCCTCTGCTATTTCCATCCCTGCATCCGCAGTCATCTCTGGAACCCAAGGTCTGGGCTCCAACTCTGACATATCCAAAATGTGTGGTAATATCTTCTTCCCATCTGGCCAAACCAGCTCCACGTATGGCCTTTCCCAAGACTCCAGAGATCCCTACTGAACTTGCACTTTGGTGAATTTTTGGCAAGGTTTTCCAAACTTATGCGGGGATTCTTTTCTGCTCCAGGCGGCCATGGAACCAACTTTTGGAAGTGTTCCAAGGCCTCTTTTAGGGGGCTCAGTTGGGAATGGTGGATTTCATGCAGGACCTTGGGACTCTAGCCCCCCCCTTATTCCCTTCCTTCTCTTCCATTTTTATTTGCCTTTTTACCACAAAAGAAAAAGAATTTTGCTTGCGCCTGATCTTCCATTGAGTGATCATCATGAGAGAAGCCTCCAGACTTGAGTGAGAGTGAGATTCCAAGAGATCAACCCGCACGTCTGTAAGTGAGCTGTCTGAGTTTCCCTGAGTCTGGAAGTGAGAGAGTGAGAAGAAAGAGGAGTTGAGGATATGGTCCTTGATCTGTGTCTCCACAAGACCTGCGTGTTGATGAGTTCTGCGTGCCAAGAGTCAAACACAACCACAATTCCCAGGAAGGTACTTGGAATTCCCCAGAAGAACTGACACACAGTTTTCTTTACACCTCTGTAAAACAAAACAAACATTGTACCAACAGAATGCGCACAACACCAGAGAAAGAGAAGGAGCAAAGAACAAACATTCTGGGGTGCCTAGTTTTTCTGGCTGTGAATTGGCTAGAGAACCCCCTCACAAAGTCAAGATTATCCCTGCACTACGCTCCAAACACTTCCTTTCTATGCCTATCATACATTTAAATAGAATAAGAAGCAGATAAAAATAGAAAAAGGCCCCATCAAAAAGAGAAAAAGAGAAGAAAATAGAAAAAAAGAAGATTCTTTTTTTGTAACATTCCATCACATTGCTCTTTGTCCTGCCTTCCACTTTCAGTTCTTTTCATTGCATTTATGTGTTTTGCTTGCTCCAAGCCTGCGTTCCCATAACTAATTATAAACCAATCCAGCACAAGCCAGAATCCAATCCAATGATAGAAGTAAGGAAACAAAAATTCTAGGGTTTCTAGTTATCCCAGCTGTGAACTGACTAGAAAACCCCCTGAAAAAATCAGGCTTTCCCATCCAGAACTAGCTTCCCCCCCCCAGCTTGGAAGCTTTTCCCAGCAGGTTGCAACCTTCTACTCTGCCAGAGAAGAATGCCAAGCGCAGGCTCCTTGGAAGAAAAAGAAACCCTGTCCACTGCATCATCACCATTTTTCAAAGCCACACATTTCTCACCAGTGCCAGCTTTTTCCCTTACTGTTTTTTCAAATGAGGCAGATCCTTGCGCAAAGAAGTGTTTCACATGTGAAGCAGTGGCCTTCTGCTTGAGTGGGGTCCTGTCCAATTCCTCAAGCTGATAAATGCACCCATTGTAATTAGATGCCACACATAACAGCCTTTTCCATTGGTTAGAAAGAATTTTCTCCCACTGAGATTCCAGAGTCCTGTTGCACAGAAAGAAAAAATCCACTTTCTGCAAAAGATCCTGAAGGCAATGGAAACAGCGCTTGACCAAGTTTCAGACTGATGCCTTCCGGGTATTCCCCCGCCTTTCTGCAGCCTTTTACAGAATGCTGTTGCACCTCAGGATTTGTTTGGCGCGCGCCTCAACAAGTTCCCTGGAGGTCTTGACCTTCAACCAATCCACACCCAGGAAAGTCTCCAGCTTAATTTCCACTGGAAGCACGGGTTTCTTTCCAAAGAGTAATTTTTAGGGCAAGTTAACCATTGATTTCTTCAAAGAGATCCAATCCTCCAAAAGAACCACCAGAAGAGGTTCATGCCACCTCTTTCTTTCCTTCCCACACATCTTCACCAGGGCGTCCTTGATAGTTTGATGCCTGCTCTTTATCATCCCCGAGCCTTCCTGGTAGCACTCCATCATGCAACCAAAATTTGCTCTGCAACTCTGAACCAATAACATCAGACAAACTTGGAATTCCACCCCTCCATCCACTGTAATCAGAGAAAGCTGTTGATTATTTGATTGACTCTTTCTTGTCTTTCTTCACTAATTTTCCTCAGTTGTTTCTACTCTCATTTTTCCTCTTTTCTTATCTAAGTTTTACCCCTTTTTGTCAATCTCAACCGGTGCATCCTCCATCTGGTGCTTGACGCGCTACCTGAAACCTATAGGGGACTCAATGGGACTCTGAAGCCTATAAATTTCAATCACATCTTTTCCTCAATCACAGGTCTTCTCCAGTAAACTCTCCCTTCAAAAATATCCTCAAATTTGTTGACTCCTTGCCACGACTTTATTGCTACAAAAGAACCAAAAGAACTGTAGGTCCTTGAACAAATTTCAACTCTACATCAAGCCTCACCTGAAACTGCAACTCACTCCCACAGATCTATTGTCGTCTCAATTGGATTGGTCAGGGGTGTCTTAAGAATCCTGAGCCAGAGCTTTTTAAATCATCTTCTACATTGCTCATCAGCTCTTCACACTCTCAAGTTGATCTCCCACATTTGTCTCCACTTCAGATGCTATCTACCTTGTTCTGCTAAGTCTGTCAATAGGCTATAATCCGCAAGCAGACTCAATCTTTGTGTTGGTGTTCTTTCTTGTTGTTCTCACATCCTTTTTTCATTTTCTTTTCTTCTGTTTTTACCCTCTTCTGTGATCCTCTCATGAAAATTAGCCTGGTCCAGAATTTCCAGAATTCTTTAATCCTTTCACGGTTTAAAGCCAAAGGTCTCCAACAGCTCAATCAAAATGGCATCTTCATCTGAATCACCTGGATCAGGCGGAGAAAGCAACTTCAAGGCACTGGCTTTCAATGCTCTGATGGAATCTACGCCTCTTCTCACAGAAACCAATTATTTTTTCTGGAAGATGAAGATGGAACGTCTATTCAAGATGCGCCGTATCCTCCATCTCTTCAACTCCACTAACCCTCTAGAGATCATTGCGGACAATGATGAGATGGCTGGCTATCTGATGTAAAAACTCAACCCGTCTACTCACACCAACATAATCACACACAAAAACTAATACTCATCAAAACAGATCTGGTTTGCTGCTAAGGACCACTTTGCTTCCAGTAAGGCCGCCAACAGGGCTTGCATGTTCTTCAACTTCCTTTATCTGGGTTTTGATCAAAATGACATTGATGGATTTGTTATGGCTGTGAAGCTACACCTGGAAAAACTTGATGAAGTTGGAATTGATCTTCCAACAGACATTCTAAGCTACCAAATCCTTTTCAAACTCCCGGATTCTCTCAAATCCATTCAATCACAGATAATGCACTCAGGATCCAAACTAACAATCACCTTGGTTTGCAATCACCTAGTTCAACATTGGAATGAAGTTCAATCCAATAGTCAAGAAACCCCTTATACCTCAACTGCTCTATTCCACCAGAAAAATCAAGATTCAAAAAATCCCCAATGTAAAAACAGCAAACACAATCCTCTAGTCAAGTCTCACCCTCTATCCTCATGTTGGGTAGAATTCCCACATCTTCTTCCTGAAAATCCCCCCAACAAGACCAAACATGGAGCCAATAAGAATGAAGAAGCTCATTACTATTAATTTTTCTGTGCCCTCAAACACAACAGTAAAATTGACCAGAATTGGTTCATACTTGACAGTGGCTGTTCCATCCACATTTTCAGAGAAAAATATCTATTCAAAGATCTGTCATTACAGTCCAGGGAAGAAAATATCAAAACTTGGAAAAAGGGCAATGGCTTAACAATACAGGGACTGGGAACGGCTCACATCTACACCAAGAACAACATCATATTGCTCAAGAACTCGGTGTGTGTCAGCTTGGTACTATTGCAGAGCAAACTGCAAAAGTAACAGAAATAAAATAAAAATAATAATAATATAATTAACCTAAGAGGGAGTAGGGAAACCATAAATATCATTAAAGAAATGGATTCTCCACCCAAAATTAGGTAGGGTCACTTACTGACCCCACCCTTGAAATCCAACTCCTTATATTTTGAAATAATTAAGGAAAGAAAGACCAAAATGCCAAAACACCACTATTGAACTTTTGGAAAATTAAAAATTTGACACTTATTGTCACGTATAGGCTTCACACCTAACATTCAGTCAGAATTGAGGTGTTGTGTATATTTTAGGAGTTACGGATGGAAATGTGTTCTGTCAAAATTCCTGCACGCAGCCACGGCAGCCAATGCACCCGCGCGCGGCTGAGATACAGCCCTGTCACTCAGTCAAGGTTGTTTACACAGCCCTGGGCCTCTGACAAGTATGCAGCCATGGGACTACGGATTGAAAAAGTGTCAGGCGGCCTGAGAAACTTAGGTACCGCCTAAAAATGCTACAACCCCCACGGGAACGTTCTACGTATGTAGTAAATTTTCCGGTGGATAATAGATAATCTAAAAGTACATAAAATTATATAAAAATACTTAAATAACCCTTATACGTATTTTTTATTAAATATAATTCAAAGTACTGAGAATGTCGAAAATAAGAAAATGACAACTTCTAAAAATATATTAAAATACTTTAATATTATATTATGAGAATTTCTAGACATCAATATTTTTGTGACATATTAAGAAAAATAATGATGTAAAAATATTACATGAATTCCCATGACTTATTTTTTTAAGTAATTATTTTATTAAACCAATTGAAATTCGAAAATAAGGAGTAAAATAAATATCATGACTTTACTCCAATTATTTAATACATAATGAGAACTCACCTGACATCAGAATTTCCGTAGAAATGTCTATCAAAATAATTATTAACTTACTGGGAACATTTACTAAGGATAATTAATTAAATAATACATAAAGAGGACAGATTAGTGTTATTCACATGTCCAAATATCAATTATAAAACTAGAATAATTTCCATACCCTGTGAAATTAGATGCTACTCGTGCTACAGCACCAAGAACACGGGACAGGCTACCATTGGTTACCATGCTAGCCTCAGTGTACTTCCCTTTGAGCCCCTGTACCCCTCAGAAGGACAATATTGGGACTCCAAAAGCTATAAATAAAGAGCTCTTTTGAGGATATTGATGGGCAGAGACCTAGTTATATTTATATCCAGACACCTTGCCAAGGTAATCAAATACTTATAAGAGATAAGTAAGTGATTTATGGCTTAGTCTGATCAATAATATCCGTCCTTAACCTCTTTTTATCAATTTAAAATGCTGAACAACCTTATAACCCCAGTATACAGGTTTAACCCATCAGTGCACGTCTCAAACAGATACCCAAAGGATTTAATAATATACTAGTGAGTTTTATTATACTTTCTCTGTTGTGGAAGCTTGGTTACAGGCCCTGCCACTCTAACGTGTATTTTATATACATATTATCTTTGGGCAAAATATCCTTTAAAATAAAGAGCCCAAAGTAACCAGGACTACGTGTTTTCATACTGAAATCCCTGAAGAGAGGTGTTGAAGATCCCCAATATAATTTTTGCCCCTCTATAAAAAAATATTTAATAATAAATTTATCTATATTGATTTATAAAAATTAACCATAACCAAACCAATTAACCTTGCAATAAACTTAATCCAAATATTTTACAAATTTTTTCTGCATTTATTAAATAACATATATTATTTATTCTATCACCTCTGGTATCTAAAGGATAGAAAGGGACTTGGAATCCAGGAGGCTGACAGTCTGGGTCCCAGAAGCCACTGTTAATCTCATCTCAACGGTTGCACTGCTGAAGAAAGCATGCAGCCTATCAGTAAACTCCAAACCTTTGATTCCAACCTTCACTGTCAAACTGAAAGGGAAAAAAATCCTGGAAGGAAAGATTTGAAAAAACCTCCTAATACTGAATAACTTGTCTCCTCTCATTAACAATGGCTTTTACCTGAATCTGACCAAAGTCTGGGATGTTCACAAGAAACTAGGCCACACCAGTTTGGGAAGGATCAAAAATCACTTGGGGTACTAAATTGACCAAAAAATCAAGAACAACTTTGAATGTGTGTTGTGTAACAAAGCAAAAATCACCAGGTCTCCCTTTAATCACTCTCAAAATCCTGCAAACCAAGTCTTCAATCAACTTCATATGGATCGGATGGGTCCTATGAATCCCACTAGCAAATGTGGTATGTGATACTTGCTCACAGTTGTTGAAAACAAGTCAGGATATCTGTCCAGTTTCCCTTTAACCTCCAAAGACTCTGCAATTGCTAACATTATGTTCTTGATCAACAACAAATCCAAGAAACTAGGCTACTATCCTACCAAATTTGTTACTGAAGGTGGTGGCAAATTTGTGAATGTGGCTCTGTATTCCTACTTCAAGTTGAAATCAATCAACCATCTCATTAGAAAAACCTATCATCCTCAGCACAAAGGTAAGGCCAAAAAGGCCAACAGAACCATAATGGAATCTGTCAGATCTGCTTTCAGCAACCCCTCTATCCCTAAAAGCTACTGGCACGTAGTCATTCAGTCATTCTTCTTTTCCTTAAATCAAATACCCTCAGGTATAGGCAAAAACACCCCCTGGGAACTGATGCAAAATACCAAAATCCCAGCTGACTACCTCAAACCTCTGGGATCCAGGGCCATTTACCCCCTCCCTGAAACACAAATAGTTTCAAGACTAGAGGATAAAGGTGCTGAAGGCATACTAGTTGGCTACAACCTTTGGTTTTTCTCTTACAAACTCATCTCCAACACAGGAAAAATTGTAGAAACCAAAAACATCAATTTTTTGAAACCAAATGACTCAACTCTGGCTTTAAAAGTTGACCTTGAAACCATTACTATCAATGCTTCCACCAGCAAATCTCCTCAAACTCCCTCTACTGCTGCTGTCCAATCTGTCTCACCAATGGGAGATGAGAAACCTTCCTTGACCAAAAAATTCAGCTCATCCTCCTCCAAATCCAAAAACTCTGAATCAACTATCCAGAACTCTCTACAAACTCAGTTAATAGATTGGAATTTGATCAAAACACCAAAAAGGTATGGTTACTATCACTCCAACTGCGTCCCTTCCAACATCCACAAGGCCCTCAAGATTCCTGAATGGGTTCCCTCCAGTGAAAAGGAACTCAACACTGCCAAAGAACTAGATGTATGGAAAGATTCAGAGGAGGTCGCGGTAAATAACCCACTAGACACCACTTGGACTTTCAGGTGGAAACAAGACATACATACTGGGGCAATAACCCTCAATTCCAGAGTCTGTGTACAGGGGTTCAACCAGCGGTAAAGTATAGACTACATCAACACCTTTGCGCCAACAGAGAAATAGCTTCTCTGAAAGGGCTTCTTGCTTATTCTGTTGACAAAAGTCTACCCATTCTCCAATTCAATGTTAAGGGAGCCTTTCTCCATGCTCCTCTTGAAAAGGATGTTTACATTAAGATGCCATTTGGATCAAAAAGAACCTGCAAAATCCTAAAGCTGAAGAATTCACTGTACAGACTGAAACAAGCCCCTCTGAATTGGTACAAGATGTTGGTCAACTGGATAAAGAACAACAACTTCAACAAAATCAACTCCAACCCTTGTCTGTACCTCCAAAAAGACTCAGTTACCAGCCTTTTCTTCCACATTCACAACTTGGTTGTCACTAGCAATGTTGAGTGGTTCAAAACTATCTTCTTAGATAGATTCAAATACTCCTCGGCCTACAAATTTGACATTTTTCTGGGGATGAAAGTGGACAGAGGAAAGGATTTCATAAGCCTGTCTCTACCCAATCACATCAAAAAAGGCCTTGAAGAATTGCAGCTTACCAATGCTAAACCCTTAAAAAATCCCTGCACAGCTGGACTACACTTACTACCAGGAACCAAAGAAGAAATTGCCAAGTTTGAAGAACTCAACATCAATTACTGCTCTCCCATAGGATGACTCAACTATATTGCCAACTTAGCCAGGCCTGACATCACCTTTTCTGTGTTAAGTATTGCGCGGTTCTCTGAATGTCCCGGCATCAAAAACTTGAAGGAAATCATTATAGTGTGGAGGTTCCTTCTGAACACCATTGAATTCAAACTAACCATCAGAAGCAGATCACCAGTCCATAACCTAGAAATGTACAGCAATGAAACCTGGGGTGACAACCCAGATTCTTGCTTATCCCACTCCTGCCTCCTCTGCCTGTTCAAATGCAGTCCAATATATTGCGCAAGCTATCAACAATGCAGCATAGCTCACTCCTTGACTGAGTCCAAATGCAACTCACTGTAAACCTGCCACCTGGAAGGAAAATGGCTGCATCACTTGCCAAGCAAACTCTGGCGCAAGCCATTGGATCCTCCCATGCAGCTCATCAACAACAAGGGATTAGAAGACAAACTAAAAAATTTTGGCAAAAAGTCTCATGCAAAACACATTGAAATCAAATTAAAGAGCCTACAAAACAATCTTAACAACGGAACCATCAAAATCAAACTCACATCATCTCAAGAAATTTTAGCCAATGCCCTAACCAAAGCTGCAAGTAACTCCTCCATAAAACAACTGGTTGATTGTGTTAGCTCATGAACTCCCTTGATTCAGAGTTGAGTGGGCGTGTTGATTATTTGATTGACTCTTTCTTGTCTTTCTTCACTAATTTTTCCCAGTTGTTTCTCCTCTAATTTCTCCTCTTGTCTTATCTACGTTGTACCCCTTTTCATCAATCTCAACCCACACATCCTACATCTGGTGCTTGAAGCGCTCCCTGAACCCAATAGGGAACTCAATGGGACTCTGACGCCTATAAATCTCAATTGTGTCTTTTCCTCAATCACTGGTCTTCTCCAGTTGACTCTCTCTTCAAAAAACCCCTTGTCTTTGTTGACTCCTTGCCAAAACTTGATTGCTACCAAAGAACCCAAAGAACTGTAGGTCCTTGAACACCTTCCCAATCTACATTGAGCCTCACCTGAAACTGCAACTCACTCCCACAGAATTATCATTTTCTCAATTGGATTTTTCACCAGTGTCCAAAGAATCCTGAGCCAGAGCTTTGTAAATCATCTTCAACATTTCTCATCAGCTCCTCAAACTCTGAAGTAAATCTCTTACATTTGTCTCCACTTCAGATTCTATCTACCTTGTTCTTCTAAGTCTTTCAATAGGAAATAATGCCGCCAGCAGACTCAATCTTTGTGTTGGTGTTCTTTCCTGTTGTTCTCACATCCTTTTCTCATTTCCTTTTCTTCCGTTTTGACCCTCTTCTGAGATCCTCTCATGCAAATTATCCTGGTCCAGAATTGCCTGAATTATTTCATTCTTTCAGAAGCAACCCATACTGCAAAAACCAGTCTCCTCCAATAAATGAGAAAACCCTTCAGGCAACAACTTCACCAGAGCATGTGCCTCAACCCACCCTGACAGATTGTCCTGCACAACAAACAATTATGCAGCATTCCCTGCCTTTATGTGGGCCGCATTGAGAGAAACCCACCCAAATCTGTCCTCTTCCGTAGGATGACTGACCCCCCTGGGAAACCTTGATCTCTGCCTCTGAAAGGCTTTGAAAAACTTCACCCATCCTTGCAACACAGGCACAACCCCCTGCCACCAGAATGTTGCCTTTACCCTCCTCTGCATCTTGATCTTGCCCTGGTGATCAAGTTTGTTGTTCAGAAACCTCAGGATCCCTTCCTGATCCATCCTTGATGTTTGAAACTCAAGAGACACAGGTGTTCTCTGCCGCCACAACTGAACTTCCTGCAGTTAGAAATTACCCACGCGCTGCTTTTCCAACAAATGAATGAACCTGCCCTATCATCAGAGAATCAGATTTTCTGCAAATAAGAGCGCAGAACATCTTACCAACCAGACTGCCACAGCGGGAGACAGAGTTCTGCTTCCCAAACCCCCACTTGGATGACTGGGGCCTCCATTTCAAGGGGCTTTGCAACTTCAAAAAGATCCCCCCAAGGATATTGAAATAGCACATCTGGCATTGTGAACGCCTTCCCTGGAACATGCACCACACTGAAAGAAAAAAGCTGCAGGAATGCTACCCACCTGTTCATGGTTGGGTTTGGCAACACTGGCAATTTTATCATCCACGCCAAGGCCTCTGCATCTACCAGGAGCTCAAATTTAATGGCCCAAAGTAGGTGCAGAAGTCTCCACACAATCTTGGAAACCCTGCACAGTTCCAAATTTGGCTTCCAGTAGCGGCTTTCCATTGAAGTAAAGGTAAAATAATTGTAGAGAAACAGCCAATCCTTTCCTTCCTTGTATTTCCCCATGGAAAACTCACTAGAGTCAAGTGCAATTTCAATCCCCCCTGTGTCAAATTCATGTTCCCGGATGACAATGTTGTGCCCCACAATCTCCTTGATTTTTTCAAAAGCATTGTCACATCCAGTAGTCCACTCCCACCTTGCACCCTCCCCCATCAATTCTCACAAGTTCTCACTACCTCCCCAAAAATTTTGATGAAGATGTGAGTTTAGCTACACAACCCCAAGAACTGCAGAATGTGCCACACCATCCGTGGGGTTGGCCATCAAAGGACCTTGTTCTGCCTATTCTTCCCAATCCACCTACTTTCAAAAGCCACCATGTGTCCCAAGACCTCAAGCGCTGGCACACAGACGGTGTGGCAACCAAATCTGGAAACCCTGGACCCAATGCGGAAAATTCAATTTTTTTTTCTACAATTCTTTTATTTAGGTGTCATTTATCTGAAAAATAAAAAAATAAAAAAATCAGAATTTTTTTTGTATCCGTATCACTCCTCCAATTTCCTCATCCTACCAAGCATTCCTCTGTCCCAGTGGTCTAGGAAAGGCCTCTCTTGATCTCATCACCTAGGCATTGTGTTTGATTCCTTCTCTCTTTGTTCCCCCCTTCCTTTTGGCCAAACGCGCGGGCCAAGACCCCAAGTCACTCGCTCATCATCACTCACAACCATCGCCTCAACCATTCTGGTGACCTCAGGCTCATCATCATCTATTGTCTACCTCACTCCCATCCAAATCCACATCCACAATTTCCACAAAATCATCTCAACATGCCGGTAGCCCCGGTAGTAGTAGCAGTCCATCCACCAATTCATCCCAGGATTATCCTAACTCAGTCACTACCCCCCTCAACTCCTATCCACAGAAGCCCCCGAGCTGGACTCAATCATCCTCTATCAACCATCCTCCAGATCAGTATTTTCATCAGCATCAGAATTGACCATCTCAAGCTCCTCAGAATGGCTTGAGTCGTGAGTTTCAAGAGGTCATCATCCAATTCAAACAAGAACAAGACGGGAGTACAAGGCTCTCAAAGGAGTTCAAGAGTTGGACGGTTGATCTCAATGGGACCGTCCAAAATGGTTATTGTCGTCAGAGAGCTTCTGCCGTCAAGTAATTGCTTCAAGTCTTTCGCCCAGTCCAGCTTTTTTTGAGTCTCTGATTTTCTTTTGGTCTCTCTTCCTCCTCCCATATCACCCTCCCACAATGACAACCAACAACCAACAACTCGTCCTCTACCATTGACCCATCTGACCTGTCTTCCTCCCCTCCTAGCTCACCAATTTCCCGCGCGTCTTGTATGTTTCCCTCGCGGGTCTCTTCAGTTGCCAGGGCCTGTCAGACGCCTTCTGGCGGTCATGCGCGGTCTCAGCAGTTGCCCGGGCCCGTCAGGATTCCCGGGGGCGTCCCACTAGCTACTCTCTTGCCCATGCCCATCATTGGCACGGGCCAGGGTCTTGATTCAACTCTTTTTTTTTTTTCTGAGTGTTTGTTTTTTTCTTTTTTTTTTCTTTTGTTTTCTCATGACAATCTAGTATCTGAAAAAAAAAAAAATCCGCTCTATCTGTAGTATCACTTGTACATAGTCTAAAAGGGCCTCCTGCCCATATAAGGAGGGGCTCTCCTCTGCCTTTTGGCATGGGGGGGGGTATCTTATGGTATCTTATCAGAGAAATATCATCATTATCATACTGAAGTAAATCATCTGGGGGGTCTCATTCCCCTTTATCTGAGACTGAATTCTGGGTATATCCATGATTGCCCCTTGATCTTTGATCCTCCATACTCAAATCCTGATCCTTGATCTATATCACCAACCAATAGCCTTGCTGGTTGAGGAAGAATTTGACTGATTGAATTCTTGAGTGTGTTACACCACTCCTGATCCCTTTATCCAACCATACTGGTCCTGATCATCCTTTCATTATCTTTCCAGAACCAGTCACTTTTTGACTGAAGAGGTTTTATTAAGCTTAAAACCTGGAGTTTTAAACCTCCCTTCATTTCTTTTGAAGTTGAATTCTGCCATGCTACTCTTGAGTCCCTTGAGAAGTGTTTGGTTATTCTTGTTTGAATCAGTTATTTTTTTGCTTCTAGAGCATCATAAAAACAATTAGCTTTGTCTTGTGCATCCACCCACAGTTATCTGGTACCCTTCAAGCACTTGATTGCGGAGAGTTGGGAAGGTTCATTGAGAACCGGGAGGTTGTTTGGGATTGAGTTGATCTTTCCTAACCTTCTGCTGACAACCAGAGGTATTAGCTTGTGGGTGTTTTTACTTACAATTTCCTTGTCTTGTTGAACTCTGAACAATTCTTGACTTCTTCTATTCAAGTTTTCCCCGGCATCATCTTGCCTCAGATAGTGTTGTTTCCCCAGCTACCAACTACTATCATCCTTATCCTTTACACATTTGGTCCATCATTTACCAGGTTCTGGACTTTGGTCTTGGTTACATTTAAATATTTTTTAACACTCAGGAGGGCAGCCTAAACAGCACCTTTCCCCTCCACAGAACTGCCACAGCCTAGCAACTTTTGTAGTCTTACAACGGCCAGAATTCCCCAACACTGTAAGTGTCACCTTGCTACTATTGCAGATCAAGCTGCAAAACTGAAATAAAATAAGAAGCAAAAATGAATAATAATATATTATATGAGAAATAATATTAAGAACATTATTTCAAATTAAGATTATACAAAAAATTTAAGGTACGGTCACCCACTGACAACTACCTCAAATTTCCACTCCTTATAATTTTAAATAATTTATGAAAATTGAAAAAAGGCACAGGCTTGATATTTTTTCCATTCTAATATTTCACATGGAAACCTACGTATGGTTTTTTTAGTGAAAATGAAGTCAGAATCCATTAATTCTGTGAAATGGAGGAGTTATGGGCAGAAATGTGATTTATCACAATCCGCACACGCAGCCGCCGCAACTGATACATCCACCTGCGGCTGCACAACAGCACTGTTTCCCCGTCTGCATCTCCTGAAAATCAAAGTACGCAGTCCCTGGCATATGAAAACTACACAGCCGCGGGACTAAAAGCTGACAGGCTGACAGACAGCATGAGAAGCTGAGGTACCACATAAACGTACTACTACTAACATGGGGACTTACCACATATTTAATAAGCGCCCCCCTGGATAGTAGATGGTATAAAGATACATAAAATTATATAAAAATACTTAAAGAAGCTTTCTACATATTTTTACAAAATATAATGAGAAAATACCAAAGTGTCAAAAATAAGATAACTAAAGCTTGAGAAACATCTTAAAATAATTCAAAAATACAACTGTGAGAAATTCAAGATATCATTATTTTTGTGAAATAATGAGGAAACTGAATATTTCAGTTTGTTTCATATATTCTCATAGAATATATCTTTAATTGATTGTTTTAAGTAAATCAACAAAATTTCAAAAATAAGGACCAAAATCATTATCATGATTTTGCTCCCATCAGCTAATACATAACGAGAACTCATCTTAAATCAGATTAAACATAGGAATTTCTACTAAAATATATAATAACAACCTGGTAATATTTAGTAACAATAATTAATGGGATAATGATCATGTGGATAAATAGGTTTTATTCACATGCCAAAACATTAATCAAAAAATAGAATAATTCCCATACCCTGTAGAATGAGATGCTACACGTTTTATAACCCCACAAACACATCATGGGCTACCACTGGTTACCCTAATAGCCTTAGAACCCGTCCGTTTGAGCCCCTCTGGCCCTCAGAAGGACAGAATTGGGACCCAAAAAGCTATAAATAAAGAGCTCTTATGAGTTTATTGATACCGCAGACCCAGATATATTTCCATCCAGAAACTGTTCCAGGGTAATCAAATACTTATAAGAGATAATGAAGGGAATTATGGATTTTGTATGGTTATTATTATCCGTCCCAAACCCATTTCATAAATTTAAACTTCTGAACAAACCTTTTAACCCAGATACAGGTTTAAACCATCATTACATGTACCAAACATGTACCCAGAGGATTAAATAACTTAACAGTGATTTTATTATCCTTTTTATGTTGTGGTAGTTTGGTTTCCCAAACCTTCCACTCCATCATATATTTTATACCTATATCATCTTTGGGCAATATCTCCTTTGAAAATATAAATTAAAGGTTCCAAACTAACCAGGCCTATGCTTTTTCAAACTGAATTCCCTGAAGAAGAGGTGTTAAAGATCCCCAAAATTATTGTTTCCCCTCTTTTTATTTATTTAATAATAAATTTATTAATATTGATCAATAATATTCAATCATAAAGAAAACCATGTAACCTTGCAATTGCCTTATACAAATATTCTACAGATTTTTGCTGCATTTATTGAATAATATATTTATTAGGGTATATCAGAGTTAATCAAACCCGCCATTTTTTAATGGCGGGTTTCAAACCAAATCTTCCATTTCAAACCGCCATTAAAAATTGAAAAAAACCCACTTATTTCACATCAGACATGTCATATTTACCTGGAAATCAGTGTGTTTTTTCAAATAAAGTATTTAAAGGCTTCCACCACCTGTCCATTTCAACCACCCCTGGCTTCCCACCTCCTTGTACCTCCAACCTCATCCCAAACGTTTTTACCTCTAGCCTCATCATAAAAAGATTCACCACTCTCATCACTTTATCACTCTTATCATCACTCTCATCAATTTATCACCCTCATCACTTTATCACTCACCACTTTATTTCTCTCATCATTTCATTGCTATCATCACTTCATTCCTCTCATTGCTTCATTGCTCTCATTGTTTCATTGCTCTCATCACTTCATTGGTCTCATTGCTTCATCACTCTGATCAATCTACCTCCAACAAGAACTTGTACCTCCAACCCCACCCAAAGAATTCAATAATTGTTTCATTGCTCTTGTCACTTTATTGCTCTCATCACTTCATATCTCTCATCACTTCATCTTGCTTTTAACTTTATCCCTCTCATCACCTTAGCGCCCTTACTCTTTCCAAATGGCCCCTCAGCAAACCTCCCCCCGCAAGTCCACACAAAAGTCCAACACACCAAAGGCAACATTTCCAAGGAACTCCACAACAAACAATCCTCCCCCATCAGCTTCCAAGGGCACAAGTCAGCTCAAGAGAGGTGATCACATAATCCTGGTCAACTGGCTCAAAATTCCCTCCAACTTTGATTCCTGATTTGGATTAGACAATGAAACACACGTTGGCCAACCTCCATCCTCTAAGGTCAATGGTTATCTCCTGATGGCCAATGAACTCAAGAAAAAAACAAAAGGTATGCTGGATCTGTCATCCAAACAGATGAGGGAGTGATTCAAGAACTATTGAGCCAAGTACAAAAAGGCCCACTCCATGTCTATCTCCACTTGCTTTGGTATCACCAACTCTGACAAAGCCAAGAGAATCAACTTGTTGGTTGATAAGTTGGACTCCATTTGTCCTTTTTACATTCAAATGGATGAAATCTTTGGAAAGAAGGACAACATCACCCACCTAGCTGCTTTTGATGCCCAAAAACCCGATTCATTTGAAACTGAGGACTTGGCTGGGGATGCTCAGCCTAGCAATGGTGATCCAAAAGAAACCTATGAGTGGCCCCTATCCAATGCCAAAGAGGATATTCAAACTCAATCAGCTCCAATCATGTCTATTTCCCCGTTTATTGAGGGGTAAAACCATACCTTGGACCCCTCCCCTTCTTCTTTTGGATTTCTCTCTTCCTCTGTTAGCCAATCTCATCAACCTTGCTGATGCGGAACAAGATACTCCTCAGTCTCCATTAACCTCAACATTGTTTCAAGTAAGGAACCAAGCTCTTTTCTCTTCCTTCTGGTTAATCCTGACTGATTTAGATTGTAAAAAAACAGGCTCATCAATTCCACAATGGCCAAAAACTCAAGTAAATGGGGCCTTCCACTTTGCCTTCAAACGCTCGTGACGACTTTCCAACTCAAACCTCCTCTGCCAAGGGCAAGAAAAAGGCCTCTAATTCCATCAATATCACCCCAAAAGTCATCAAAAGAGGAGAAACACTTCCAGTTTTTCAGGCTTTGAAGAAATCATGGAGAAGCAAGACTCATGTAAGTCCATTGGTTGACCTTGCTTTCAAAATCATGCTCATTGCTTTTCCCCTGCAAAAAACAGTCAAATCAAAAATTGAATCCAAAAAACTTGAGTTTGAAAAGCGAAAGTGGGATTGTCAACTGGCCATGGATGTTCAAAAGCAGAAAGCCAAGAGTTTGGCTCATCAACAAAAATCTGAGTGGAAGTTGAAACAGGCTGAGCTAGAATTTTTGAAAAGAGGAAAAGGAGAAGGATTGACAGCAAGCACAACTGGAAAAGGAGAGGGAATGAATTCCAACCAAAAAAAAGGATAAGGTATCAGTAGCCTTGGCTTTAATTGGTAGCAGTATAACAGTAGATGAAATACAGCAGATAACTTGAATTCTGGGCTTGTAAATATATTTGCATGGGTGAAAGAAAAACAAAAAGATTATTTTTGATTAATACATTTGAGAGTATCCTTAACCTCACCAACATACAAATCTTTTTTGTTTTTGTTTTTATTTATATTTTTTCTATAGTAAATTTGGTCATTATTCAAGTCCCTACAAGTGTTTCTAGTTATTTTATTAATTTGAAGTGACATGGCCATTCTGGTATGGGTTGCTGTGTCCACAGCAGCAAAGGTACAGTGCTTGTACTTATTAGCCTCCCAAAAAATTTTGACTATACCTTTTTGCTTGAAATAAATTCCACGGCCAAGGTCAGGAAAACCAAGTTGGCCATCTGATACTTGATATTCATCCATATTTTCAATAAGTTGACCATTTGATTTCTTGGTTGGAACCACAAGTAAAAAGGAGTAGACAGAGATGTTGCCTTTGTCATTATGAGGAGAGTTGTAAAAAGAATTTGTGGTGATAGTGATGAATGGGGAGCAATCAAAAGGTGTAGGCTTAGAACCAAATTCCAACAAAGATAAAGAGGGGATGTTTTTTTCCTTCAAGGTATTGCAGTTTGATTCAAAGGAAATTTTGGCCAAAGTGAAAAACATTTTTCCAAGAATTTGGGATACTTTTTCAGCCTTAAGGTTGAGGAAAGCATACTCTTGAGGAGAAGATCTAATGGATTATTTCTTCACATAACCCCCAAATAACTCTGGATGGTGCATTGATATTTGCCATCCAAATACCCACATTTTTCCACCCCAAGAACTTGAAGGACCAACCAGGTTTAAATTTTTTTTGAACAATGAAGGAAAGTGGTGACAAAGTTGATTTCTTTCTTATCTTTTTCTGAGAGTTTATCCAAGGGCACAAATTCAATTATTGCAACAGGGGCTTGGTGATCAGATTCATCAAGGACAATTACTTTTCCACAGTGGAAGAAATGGAATGGTTTGATTGTTTGTTTTGCTTGCTCAAACTCTTCCTAGGTAGGTTTTTGACTATTCTTTTTATTTTTGGCAACAATTAAAGGGTACAGATGCAAAGGATGCAGTTTCCAACCAAAACAGACCACCTGTTCATTAATGCCTTCCTCAGAAACCTCCAAAGATATTTGGAATCTCTCATTTGAACCCTCTTTTGGTGACAGGCCCTATTCTTCCCACCTTTCATTATGTTTGTCAATCTATCTCCTTCCATCTTTATCCCTCCTATCCATATACTCTGATTGGGGTGAGGGAAAATATGGGATTTGATTGTTTGTCCAACATTTTGAGGCAGGTGGGAGAAGAATTGGAAATTCACCAATAGCGGTTGAGGGATTGAAAAAAAAAACCAAAAAAAAAACATTCAGCCAAATGGAATTCATCAGTGAAACAAGATTGGATCAAATAAAATGAAACCAAACCTAGAATTGATCCCAAGTTCACCAGAAGCAGGATCACCAAAAAAAAAAAAAAAAAAAACATCATATCAGCGCCCCCCCCCCAAAAAAAAAAAAAAAATTACAGCGTGTGAGCAAATTGGGCCAGCTTTTTGGGTTGGTCTCAGGTTGTTTTTTGGGTTTAACAAAGCAACAGAAGGAGGGGGGTGCAGCCATCTGTGGTTGAGGGGGGGGCCAGGCGGGCGGCCTGCCAAGAGAGCAAGGGCGGTGGGGGGGCCAGGCTGGCCAAGGGAGGTGGGGGGGCCGGGCGGGCAGAGGGAGCCGCCGGGGGGCCGGCTGAGGGAGGTGGGGGGATGCAAGCAACGGCGTTGGGGGGGCCAAGGGCAGTGGGGGGGCCCAGTGGGGGGGCCAAGGGCAGTGGGGGGGCCCAGTGGGGGGGCCAAGGGCAGTGGGGGGGGCCAGTGGGGGGGCCAAGGGCAGTGGGGGGGGCGGGGCCGGCGGAGGGAGGTGGGGGGGCCAGCAGAGGGAGGTGGGGGGATGCAAGCAAGGGCGTTGGGGGGGCCAAGGACGGTTGGGGGGCCCAGTGGGCGGGCTGGGTCGGTGGAGGGAGCCGCCAGGGGGCCGGCTGAGGGAGTTGGGGGGTGCAAGCAAGGGCTGTGGGGGGGCCAGGGGCGGTGGGGGGGCTGGGCTGACGGAGGGAGGTGGGGGGTGCAAGCAAGGGCGGTGGGAGGTGGGGGGGTGCAAGCAAGGGTGGTGGGAGGTGGGGGGTTGCAAGCAAGGGTGGAGGGAGGTGGGGGGGGTGGGCTGCCAAGAAAGGGTGGTGGGGCCAACCAAAGCAAGGGTGGTGGGGGGGGGGAGAGGGGGGGGCATTAGTGGGGAGTAAGGGAGAGGGGGAAAGGGGGGTGGGGAAAGGGTGGTGAGCAGGAGGGCGGGGGTTCTTACCTGAGGAAAGATTCAAGGAGGTGGGGGGGACCTAAAGGTGGGTGGAGAGTTGTATCAGCATCCAATGATGGGATTATGAGGAGGAGGATGAGGAGGAGGGGCAGGAGCTTACCAGGGGGGGAGTGGTGGGTGAGGTGGAGGTGGAGGGTGAAGTGGAGAGTGGACTGATGGTGGGTGAGGAGGAAGATTTGACCTTGAGAATCAAAAAGCTTTCTGTACCAAAGATCACCCCATTGGTACTATCAAAGGCCATGAAATGGTTTTCAAATTAACCATCAAACCTCCTTACCCACTCAACTTGAGGAGACCTGCCTATCTTTCCAGTCCTAAATCTAGGTTGGCTCTGGAAAAGCATATTCAAGACCTTATTAATTTGCAAGTACTAACAAAAGTAGGACACAAAAAGCAAGTAAATATAACCAAGGCAGTTATAATAGCATTCCATAATGATAAGTCATGAATTTTTGGAGACTTTAGAATGTTGAATAAATATACACAGCCAGACTACTATCCTATTCCCTGGATTGACTATGCTCTTCATAACTTTTCAAAAGCAAAATACATCACTACTATGGATATTCTTAATGGATTTCACTAAATATCAATAATCCCTTAAAGTAGAAATTTTTTGAGAATAATCTGTCACCTAGGTATATATGGATACCTCAGAATGCCTTTTGGTATAAAGAATGCCCCATCACACTTCCAAAGAATGATGTATACAGTTCTAGGTCCTTAAATCAGGCAAGGCTGGATGATGATTTTTATAGATGATGTCATTATATACTCTGAAGACTGGGAGACTCATATGAATCAGGTCAGATTATTCCTCCAAAAAATTACCAAAGTAGGACTAAAAGAATCCATGAAGAAATTCAACTTTGGTTATGGAGAATTGAAAGCTCTGGGACACATATTTTCTGGACTAACTCTAGCTGCTGATCAGAATAAGATAGCTGCTTTGATGAATAGACAAATGCCTCTGAATAAAACAGATATTCTATCATTTGTAAGTTTCTGTAGTTATTACAGACATTATATGTCAAATTTTGCATTTCTAACTGAAATCTTGTATGAAATATGCAACAACAATACTCTCTTTTAACTGACTCATGAGAGGTGGAAAGACTACAAAGAATTATAATTAGCTATTGATTCTGCCCCAATACTAATAAAAAAACTAATCCAAACCATTTAAACTATATTTATGATTTTATGGATGAATTAGGAGCAGAATTACACCAGGAAAGGATAGAAAATGACAAACCTGTAGAGAAACCTGTACTTTTTCTATCCATGCAGATCAAACATTCTGAAAAAATATAGGGAGCCAGCCAATTCAAATGTTTTCCTCTAGTATGGGTGTTGGAAAAACTACACTATTACTAAGAAGTTAAAACATTCCAAGTAATTACAGAATGCAATTCTTTAAGAACCCTAATGGATATGAAGACCCCTAGTAGGCATATGCTCAGATGGAAAATTGCTATACAAAAGTACAGAGGTAAGATGACTATTGTCCATAAAGCTGGTGCTAAACACCAGAATGCAGAAAGTTTCAGTAGAAATGCTTTACCTAATGATCGCAGCAACCCAGCAGATGATCCAGAGGATCAGGATATCTTTCCCATCTTGAATATAAATCTTCTTGCATTGGAAGCTCCAATCATGGGAATTCACATATGTGAATTACATACTGCTTACTTTGACTTATTAAAGAGAGACTACTCCCCTGATATTAAATTATTGATCACTATTATGGAATTTGAGTCTCCATAAGCAGCTCTGATCAATAGCTTACCTGATTCACTCCTCAAACCATACAAAGGTGGAAGATTCACCTGTGGGATGGCCTCCTATATTATAGGCATCAACACTCTAGTGTACTAACCATAAGTACAAAAGATCAAATACAGCATATATTAAAAGAATGCCATGATAAATGCTCATAATTAAATCTTTCTACTGATAGGACCCTAGAAAAGTTAAAACAGACAGCTTTGTGCATTGGATGGAGAGAAGCCATCATTGGGTATGTTGCTAGTTGTGCAACTTGCCATAAATCCAGTAAAGCTACTGGCAAGAGATCTGGACTTCTACAGAAGATTTCTGAACCCAAAACTAGATGGGAGATTATTAACATGGAATTTTTTACAAGAATAACCACTGGTGGAAAACACTCCTATAACTCTGTCCTGGTCATAGTAGACAGGTAATCTAAAAAAGAAAAATTTTTACCTAACCACAAAGGAGATCCTGCTATGAATGTGGCTTTTCTATTTTGGAAAAGTATTATAGCTGATTTAGATATACCAAAAGTTATAATCAGTAACAGAGACCCAAAATTCACTTCTGAATTCTGGAGGAATTTACATTATATATTGGGGACTTCCCTAGCCTTTTCTACTGCATACCATTCTCAGACTGATGGTTTAGCTGAGAGAATGATACAAATTCTAGAAGAAATTTTCAGATGATTCTGAAGTTTTGTTTTAGAATACAAGAACTTAGATGGATACTGTGTTGACTGGGTAAGTTTAATCCCAGATCTAGAAATGGCTTATAATAGTAGTATGAACTATACTCCTAAGGAAGCACCCAGTATTCCCTGTTAGTTTTGTAAAAGAATTTCATACCAGGGAAGGAAGAAACCTCCCTCCAGTAACAATCGCAGTTGAATCTGAACCTTTGAAAGACAAAGGAAGAGTCAACAGAATACTAAGAGACAAGAAAGAAATAATCCAAGGGAAAGATTTTAGAATATACTTGGTAAGATACAAAGCAGAATCTTCAGACAAAGATGAATGATTACCAGAGAACAACATAATTTATTTGAAAATATATCTTGGAAACTACAGAGCAATTAAAACAAACTGAATTACAAATGTAATTTTTTTTTCTCCTCTCCAACTGAAATTTTTTTCAGATATGGAAATATCTTGGAGCGGGGGATTTCCAGGTTGCTACTATTGCAGAGCAAGCTGCAAAAGTAAAATAAAATAAGAAAAAAATGAATAATAATATATTAAAGGAGAAATAATATTAAGAATATTACTTAAAATTGTGATTCTAAATAATGTTTAAGTTAGGGCCAACCACTGACACCTACCTCAAATTCCCACTCCTTATAATTTTGAATAATTTATGAAAATTGGCCAAAAGGCACGGCCTTGATATTTTTGCAATTCTAATATTTCACATGGAGCCCTACTTATAGGTTTCCTAGTGAAAATGAATGCGGCAAATGATAAATCCGCATGCGGCAGGGGAAAAGCACTGTTGCGCTTTCTGTCTATCCTGAAAACCAGATTACCCAGTCCCAGGAATCTGAGAAGTAGACAGCCGCGGGAATGCAAGATGACAGGCTGACAGACAGCATGACAAGCTGAGGTACTGCGTAAAGGTACTACTACTAATATGGGGAATCACCACAAATGTAAGAAATGCCCCCCTGGATAGTAGATATTCTAAAGATAAATAAAATTATATATAAATACTTAAATAAACTTTCTACATATTTTTACAAAATATAATGAGAAAATACCAAAATTTTGAAAATAAGATGACTAAACCTTGAGAAAAATCTTAAAATAATTTTAAAACGCAATTGTGAGAACTTCAAGATATAATTATGTCTGTAAAATACTGAGGAAACTGAATATTTCAGTATGTTACATATATTCCCATAGCATATATTTTTAATTGATTATTTTAATTAAATCAACAAAATTTTTGAAATAAGGACCGAAATCATTATTATGATTTTGATCCCATCAGATAATACATAATGAGAACTCATCTTAAATCAGATTAAACATCAGAATTTCTAATAAGAAGATATAATATAAACCTGGGAATATTAACTAAGTATAATTAATGGGATAATGATCATGTGGAAAAATATGTGTTTTTCACATGAAAACACATCAATCAAAAAATAGAATAATTCCCATAAACTGTAGAATTAGATTCTACCAGTGTTATAGCCCAGAGAACACATGATGGAATAGAACTGGCTACCCTGCTAGCCTTAGAAATTGTCTCTTTGATCTCCTTTAGCCCTCAGAAGGACAGAATTGGAACCCAAAAAGCTCTTAATAAAGAGCTCTTTTGAGGTTATTGATACTGCAGACCCGGTTAGATTTAAAAACAGAAACCATGCCCAGGTAATAAAATACTTATAAGAGTGATTTATGGATTTTTTCTGATTTATATTATCCATTCAAAACCCTTTTTATCAATTTAAGCTGCTGAACAACCTTTTTACCCCAGATACAGGTTTAACCCATCAGTACATGTCCAAAACAGGTACCCAAAGGATTAAATAACTTAAAAGTTATTTTATTATCCTTTTCCTTTTGTGGAAGCTTGTTTTCAAAACCCTTCCACTCCATCATATATTTTTCTGTATATATTATCTTCGGGCAATATCTCCTTTAAGAATTTAAATTAAATGTTCCAAAGTAACCAGGCCTATGTGTTTTGAAAGTGAATTACCTGAATAAGAGATGTTAAATATCCCCAAAATTATTGTGAAACCTCTTATTTTTTTTAATAATCAATTGATTAATATTGATTAATAATATTCAATGATAAACCAAACCATACAAACTTGCATTGCTTTATCCAAATATAATCCATGGATTTTTTCTGCATTTATTGAATAATATATTTATTATTTATTCTATCACCTCTTCTCGCTAAAAGATAGAAAGGGTCTTTTCATCCAGGAGGATGACAATAAGTACCCCCTCCACAATCTAGAACATGATCCTTTCCAGCATCCCTACATATTCCCAGACAAACCAGAAAATCACAGGGGCCTCTTCCAAGACAGCGCCTATGTAATCCATCCTTGGTCCTTTGATACCCGCAGGGTTGATGCAGATTTGAACAATCTCCTTAATATTTTCACGCAAGATCCAACAAATTTGGGCCTGATAAACCACCACAGAATTGGTTTGACCTTGCGGCAGCTGCATCAGCTGCATTCTTCCTAACCACTTCTCAAACGCAGATAGTGGTTGAAAATCAGGGTGAAGTTCCTGCTTTTCATATTCCCCCATCACATCTGTTGACCTTCAAAACGCGTGCCCAACCATTGGTTCCAAGATTTCATCAGCACACAGGGGCAGTCCTGCATCCCAGAAGGTGAAGAAGTTGAGACATCACAAATCATGGACAATCCTCAATGACTTCCCATCCTGCTTAACCACCGCAAAAATTGGGCTAGAGTAACTCAAAGTGGACTGTTCATAAAGCTCCATCCTTATGCTCTTGTGCCAAAATTCCAGAAAAGGCTCCCAAACCGTCTGGGGAATGGGGATTGGCTTAATATGCCATGGTTTTTGCGTCAAATTTGGGATCACATAGGGGTTTCCTATCTTTCCCTTCAAAAACCTGCGCTTGTATGGCCCATAGGCAAGAGCCTTCTCCCGGAGCACCAATAAGAAGGCTAGCAGCACCAATAAGAAGGCTAGCAGCACCAATAAGAAGGCTAGCAGCACCAATAAGAAGGCTAGCAGCACCAATAAGAAGGCTAGCAGCACCAATAAGAAGGCTAGCAGCACCAATAAGAAGGCTAGCAGCACCAATAAGAAGGCTAGCAGCACCAATAAGAAGGCTAGCAGCACCAATAAGAAGGCTAGCAGCACCAATAAGAAGGCTAGGAGCTCCTTCTCCTCAGCGCTCAACCACCCCAGAAGCCCAAAATTGATAGCTTTGATCCACTCATCCATTATCCGCACCAACCAATTTAACCATCTCAACTTCCTCAAGGGTGTTTTCCAGGGGTCCCAAGACCAGGCAATTGGCGCAAGAGGCCTGTTCAGTCCCTGAAGCATTGGCTTTTTGGGGGGCCAAAGCTCCTGCGCAACCAGCTTGGATTGCCTGGCATTAAACCTCACCATCCCTATGCATCACTCATCCCAATTGTTGATCCTAGAAATAACCAAACCACAGATTTTTCCTTTGCTCAAAAAAGTGGCAAAATTATGGGGTTTCTGAAGATCAGTACCTCCCAGAGATCCATACTGTGGAAGGGAACTTAATTTTAGCGCTTGAACCCTCTGCGCTTCTACCTCCTCCACCTGCCCCTTGCTAGTTGGCTGACAATGCAAAACCAGAGCCTGCCTTGCGCAGTGTCCACAACCAACTAGTAAAAACCCTCTGTGGGGAAACCCTTGCGTTCAGCCCCCCTGTCAGATTTGCCATTTTTGCCTTCCTCAGGCCCTTGCACCCACTTCCCTTTCCCACGGTTGCAAATTTTTTTCTCAAACCAAGCTCTGGACAAATCCTCCACTGTCAGTGCTTCTGTGCACGCCCTGGAGTTGAACACCATCTCAGCCTGGAACCCAAAAATAAACAGATGGCCCAGGATAACATTGTTGCACTCTACCAAAAGGAAGTAAAGGATCTTCTGGAATCTTGCAAACTCCACCACACCATCCACGCAAAACTCCCTGCTTTTCAACGCCCAGATCCCCATTGCACATTTCCTAAAAACCAACCCCAATTTGTGCACCAATTTTTACCAAAGCAGATTGACAATAAACCCAATGTCTACCATTTCCCACACCTTCTTCCTGTAAATTTTCATGGAGACATAGGCAAGTGGGACAGACACTGACTTAAACACTTACAGCTTGCAATCTGCCTTCTCCTGCTCCAAGTTCACTTGCTGCACCATTGTTGGAACCGGGCCTTGTGTGCACTCCTTCAATTGTTCCTGAACCATCTTTTCAAGGAAAAATGGAGACACTGCTGCAAAATCTCACAGGTTTAAAGTTATTGGTGCTTTTTTACCCATCACCCTCTGCACAATTTCTATGGAATCCTTCTTCCAAATGGAGTTAAATTGCTGCAACTCTCCTGCTGGACCGCGCACGGCTGTGATTGGGGCCAGGGCCAATGGTTTCCCTTTGAAGTGCATGTCCATCCTCTCCACTGCCACCTATTTGTCCAATTCCAATGCCCTGACTTCATCCTCCACCCGCAGAGCTTGCCACATTCTCAGTGTGGTGACAATTCCAAAATGAGATTGTTAGTGCGTGCTTGTATCTTCTGCAGGGGGGGTGGCTGACCTGATCCCAATTCCACTTTCTCACCCTTTTGGAATACATATGTCATCTGGGACATGTGGAACAACCCATTTTTCATGTCTTTATTCAAGTCAGCGCACCCCAAATCCAACTTTCCCTTGTCCCCACAGTAAGTACAGGCGCAAATTTATGAACCTTCCAAAACACCCACTAGGAGGCCAAAAACCCTCCACCATGTAGGCAGCAGTGCCTTCATACAACCAAGGAAGATTTTCAGCTTTTGTAAGATCTCTGTAACCTTGCCCACCGGTGCATATGTTGCTTGTTGAGGCGCTGCAGCATTTCTGGGCGCTGATGGGCAGGCATTTGGGGTTGAAGCAGGGGCTGCCATCAAGTGGGGAACTGGATTCTTTGAGCCAACTTGGAACAACCTTTCAGTATCCTTGATAAGCTCATCCAAATCTATTCTGCTCTCCATGGCTTGGCAGATGAACCCTAGGTCCAGAAGGCTTGAAATGCTACTGTTGTAGAGACTCCTGTGGGATTATATAAAATGAATTTAGCAAATAGCTAGCTGGAAGTCCTTGAAGGGGAATTTAGTATCACTTCTACTCCTTTGGAGAATTATTATATACTAAGAGTGGTTTTGAATTTCCTGCCATTCTAGTACTATAGTAAGTCTGCACAATAATTTATTTAAATTAATGGCTGGTTTCTTTGATACTTAAAATAGTTCTCATATCAGACCTAGATTAATTATTGACTGTGATATTGGTAGGGTTTGTTGAAGAATAGACCAGATTTATTGGAATATTGGTTAATTTATTGATCAGATATGTTTGATCTTAACCAATACCCCAATATTAAAGGGTTCAGGGTTTATCAAAGGGCTGGTTCAGGAGAGGACCCAAGGATGGGTTTACCCACAGGGGGCTGGGCAGAGGAAAGGTTTGTAGTTTCTTTTTTTTTATGCTATCTTTCTTTGTAAGGGTTATTTATTAACTAATGGGTGGGGTTTCTTTAATATTGTGCTCAATATTTAGGTCACAGAAGAACCCTTATTCAAGCACCTGATGGGTGGTTTAATTGGTTAAAGATGGGTATTAACTTGGTTTCTTATTTCTTTTTTTCCTTTATAACTGATTCACTACTAATATTTATCTGGGTAGGTACCACAGATGGATGGGCCAAGAAGGCCTGATAGGGTGGATGGGGATAGCTAATGGCCAGATGGCATACTGAGATGGGTGATGATACAACTTGGATAGGGCAGAGAGGCCCTCCTTAAATAGAAAATCCTGCCCCCAGGGGTGCTCAAGGCTTCCCCTGAGGGTTCTTCCTGTTCTGGTGAGGAACAGTGAGCTACAATTACATGAGACATTTTAGCTGGTTGGAAAAGGCTTTTCCAGTTACATGAGGCATTTCTGCTGGTTGGGAAAAGCTGGTACAGGGGTTTCATGCATGCACAGCCCTGCATAAACTGCTTTGAAGTGCAGATACAATGTATTCCTGTGCAGTAATGATGGTTGGTCTGGTGCTACTTGATTCTCCCTACATGTTCTGCTTTTCATTCACTGGTGATTAGTTTTGTGCTGCATGGTCTTGACTGCCTGCATATATTTCTGGGTAGTGCTGGGGGTTGTTACTGGTCGTTTTCTGGGTATCACATGCTTCTTACTACATAAATTGCTGTGTGGTGCTGTGGTGGGTTGATACTGCATGGTTCTGACTGCCTGCATATATTGCTGGGTAGGCCTGTGGTACTTGTACTGGTAGACGGTGTGGCATCACATGCTACTGGCTGCAGAAATTGCTGTGTGGTGCTGAGGTTTTTGGTACTGGTACTTTGTTTGGTATCACATGCTGCTGGCTGCATAAATTGCTGTGTGGTGCTGATGTTTTTTGGTACTGCATGGTTGTGGTTGAGCCTGGTTCCACTTCCGTTTGCTTATTTGTTTGGTCCTGGTTGAGACTGTTTCCACTTCCTCCTGCCTACACTGTTCTTGTAAACTTCTGCACATCCTCCTGTATGTATATTTGCTTGCTTTCTGGGTGAGGTGATAGGAGGTGAACTAGCTGTACTGCCTCTTGTATCTGTACTGCTGTATTCTGGTTGGGGTGACAGGGTTGGTGTATGGTCCTGGTATTGAGGGTAAGCTGTTACTGGCATGTATTTGAGAGTTTACAAGGTATGTCTTGTGTCTTCTACAGAGATGTGACACCTGGTTGGGTATGAGTTTGCCACAGTTGGAGGTTTGTTGGACTGTATCTTCTAATCCATGAGATATAGTGGGGTACTTTGGCTGAGTGACTATGGGTTATTTGTGATGTAGAATCTAATTCTGAGGTTATTTTGAGGGGTTGAGCTGTTGTTACAATAGAAAAGTGAGTCTGATTGCTATAGGAAAGGTTTGTACTACCACACCGTCTAGCAACCTCTTAACTAGGCTGTAGTTGTACAGGTGAGGCTGGACTTGGGACCAAACTTTCAGTGCAAGCCCAACCAACAATTCCCGCTTCATTTCTCCTGTCTGCCCTGCAAAAAACTTGTTCTTTTCCAGGTACCCATAGATCTGTTTGAAAGGTAAGGTCTACTCCACCAGATTGCCTCACATATTTAACCCTCTGTCTGAACTTCCTTCCAGCGCGGCCTGCTTGAAATCTCTTTCCCAGAACTGGGGCTTGTGCTTACCCCACCTTGCCATTATTTTGCCTTTTCATCTTTCCCAGTCCTGATTATTTCACCCAACCATCTCCTCCATGTCTCAAAGCTTCTGCTTCTCTGTGATGAAGAGGAAAATGGTACAGACCTTATAAGCCCCTTTTTTGCGGTTGGAATCTGCAATCCCTTCAAACCTAGTGAGAAATTGCTCCAAATCTGTGGTGTTGAACCAGAGATGGGGAAATTCCTGTGTACTGAGCCATAAATGTCCCGGAGCCTCAACTACTTCTGAAGAAACTTCCTCCAAAAAAAGGAGGCACAAAACGGCACAACTTAGCACTTTGAGCAGCTGGTGGTGGAGGGGGAGTTGGGGCATTGGCCCCAGGTTGAATAGAAAAACTGGTTGGAAAAATGTTAGATCCTGGAATTTTTGTTGGCAGCATCCTTTTTACCTTTGATAGAATGATAACAAAAGACTATTTCCCAGCCAGAACCCAAGAAAGATTGAGATACTCCCCAATTCAGTCATTAGGTTCATAATTTATTTGTCCTAGCATCTGTAAGGAGGAGGATGTACCCTTAATAGAGAGAGTGTGTGAGTTATATTCATTTCTTTCTTTCTTCCTTTGGTGGTGTTATGTCCTCCCCCCTAATGTGGATTGGGAGGAAAGATATTTTACCCTTTCCCCCAAACCATAGCCTAAGTAAAAGTGCATATACAACCCAGAAACAAATGTAGAGAATACCAAGAAGCAGAACCCTAACCAAATGCTTGCGCCACTACCTCCATCTGGTTTGTCCTTTTCATGGAAAATTTTGCACCTTATTTGGACCCCCCCCCCAATTTTCTGTAACCATCCAATGCCCTTTCCCATAGCAATGTCTTGGTAGCTGTTTCCTCCAATTCTGAGCCAAAAATGCAGGCAGCAGCAGCTTCTGAGCTGGCAGCATTGCCCACAAGCTGAGGCATCTTGCGCTCATTGCTGAGTGCACTTCCCAAATTCTGAGATTTAACACATGCATGCCACAACATGTGTGGTGACCAATCTGGGACACCTCAGAAGAAAGGGGAAATTTTTTTAAAAAAAAAATTTCATGTAACTTCATTTAAAAATAAAAAATAAAAATAAAAATAAAAATAAAAATAAAAATAAAAATAAAAATAAAAATAAAAATAAAAATAAAAATAAAAATAAAAATAAAAATAAAAATAAAAATAAAAATAAAAATAAAAATAAAAATAAAAATAAAAATAAAAATAAAAATAAAAATAAAAATAAAAATAAAAATAAAAATAAAAATAAAAATAAAAATAAAAATAAAAATAAAAATAAAAATAAAAATAAAAATAAAAATAAAAATAAAAATAAAATTAAAATTAAAATTAAAATTAAAATTAAAATTAAAATTAAAAATAAAAAGAAAAAGAAAAAGAAAAAGAAAAAGAAAAAGAAAAAGAAAAAGAAAAAGAAAAAGAAAAAGAAAAAGAAAAAGAAAAAGAAAAAGAAAAAGAAAAAGAAAAAGAAAAAGAAAAAGAAAAAGAAAAAGAAAAAGAAAAAGAAAAAGAAAAAGAAAAAGAAAAAGAAAAAGAAAAAGAAAAAGAAAAAGAAAAAGAAAAAGAAAAAGAAAAAGAAAAAGAAAAAGAAAAAGAAAAAGAAAAAGAAAAAGAAAAAGAAAAAGAAAAAGAAAAAGAAAAAGAAAAAGAAAAAGAAAAAGAAAAAGAAAAAGAAAAAGAAAAAGAAAAAGAAAAAGAAAAAGAAAAAGAAAAAGAAAAAGAAAAAGAAAAAGAAAAAGAAAAAGAAAAAGAAAAAGAAAAAGAAAAAGAAAAAGAAAAAGAAAAAGAAAAAGAAAAAGAAAAAGAAAAAGAAAAAGAAAAAGAAAAAGAAAAAGAAAAAGAAAAAGAAAAAGAAAAAGAAAAAGAAAAAGAAAAAGAAAAAGAAAAAGAAAAAGAAAAAGAAAAAGAAAAAAGAAAAAGAAAAAACATTTTCTGCTATCATTATAGCAACCCTTCAATTTTTCCTTCCCCAAACATCTCATTTTTGTAGTGGTCTAGGTAGGCCTCTCCAGGGTGTTTCAATCCCTAGATCCTCCATTTGATCCCTCTGCATTCCACTCAAAGCCCCAATTTTTGGCCAAGTGTGCGTGCAGATGGCTTTCCTGCTACTCATCTTCAACAATCATCATCATCTTTTTTTACATTGCCAACAGGCAACAGAGCCAACCACAAGTTTTTCACCTGAAGGACTAGAAAAATTTCATTTGCAGCCATCAGTGCCAATAGTCACCAACAATACCACCATCACCACCTCTGATAACTTGCCAAAACCAACCCATTGGTCATCCTATTGATCCCCTGTTCATCCAGAACACCATTGCGATTGCCAACAGCCATTGACCATCCCATTTTCAACAAACATTTGACGCAAGTGGGGGCCTTGGTCAGCTTTGTGGCACCTTTCAATCATCAATCCATCTTCCTTCATCCAGCCAGCCGTTGCGGTTGCTGAAAGCCATCGACCCAGCCTAACAACACTGACAACTGGAACCCAAAAACTGTTGCCCATGGTCATTGGAGCTGTTTCTTGCTTCCCTGAACTGCCATCCTTTATCCTCCTTTTTCAGGGCATCCATCTTTTCCTGAAAAATATAATGGCCATCAGCATTGATCACCTGCTGCCAATTACCTACTATTGCCAATGTAAATTGGCCGCAACCTCCCATCCAACGGCTTGCACCTTCCCCTTTTCACATTCATCTGCTGCCAGCTGTAAACCCTGAAGCAGGCTTGTTCACTTTTTTTTCTCATCTTCTTTTTTTGTTTTTCACATTTCATGCGCTTCATGATTCAAATTTTTTCATCTTTCACCACTTCTGTTCCTGAACCATCACCTTAAAAAGAAAAATTCTCCTTTGAATTGTAGTTATCTCTTGTAAGTATTCTACCAGGTTCTTTTGCCCATAAAAAGATTGGCTCTCTCCATCCTGTTTGTCCCCTAATCCTATCATACCATCATATAGGTATCATTTTTATTGTCATCATCATCTCATCAGATCCTGATCCAAGAAATCCATCATCTTTATCCTGGGTATATTTTTGGATTTCCCCTTGATACTTGAGCCTCCATACTCAAACATTTCATCTATTGTTTGTGAACTTATCCATTATCACCAAACAATAGACTTCCTGGTTGGAGAAGAATAAATTTGATTGAATTCTTGAATGTGTTATACCACTCCTCAATCCCTTTTTTTGACCATACTGTTCTTTATCATTCTTGATTGCCTTTTCAGAACCAGTCATGTTTTTGGGACTTGTGGGAGATTATATAAATAAAGTAGCAGATAGCTTGCTGGAAGTCCTTGAAGGGGAATTTAGTATTACTTCTACTACTTTGGAGTATAATTATATACTCAGAGTGTTTTTCAATTTCCTGCCCTTCTAAAACTATAGTAAGTCTGCACAATAATTTATTTAAATTAATGGCTGGTTTCTTTGAGACTTAATATAGGTCTCAGATCATACCTAGATTGATTATTAAATGTTTTTGGTAGGATTTGTTGAAGAATGGAACAGATGTACTGGATTATTGGTTATTTATTTATCAAATATCTTTGAACTTAACCAATATCCCAATATTAAAGGATTCAATGGTTTATCAAAGGCATGGTTCAGCAGAGGACCCAAAAATGGGTTTAACCACATGGGGATGGGTAGAGATATAGGTTGGTGGTTTCTTTTTTTTTCTCTCTTTCTTTGTAAGATTTATTTATTGATTTATGGGTGGTTCTTCTTGAATTTGATGCTGAATATTTAGGTCACAAAAGAACCCTTATTCAAGCACCTGTTGGGTGTTTTAATTTGTTAAATTTGTGTTAAAAATTGGTTTCTGATTTCCTGTTTCCTTTATGACTGGTTCACTGATAACTTTGTCTGGGTAGGTACCACAGATGTTTACTGATAGGTTGCGGTGAGCTGGGTGATAGTTGGCCAGATGGAATGAGATGGGATGGTGATACAACTCAGATAGGGCAGAATGGCCCTCCTTAAACAGTAAAATCCTGTCCCCAGGGGTGCTCAAGGCTGCCCCTGAGGGTTCCCCCTTTTCTGGTGAGTAACAGTGAGATAAAATTAAATGAGGAATTTTTGATGGTTGGAAAAAGCTTGTACAGTTACATGAGGCATTTGTTCTGGTTGGAAAAAGATTTTACAGGGGTTTCATGAATGCGCAGCCCTGCCTAAACTGCTTTAAAGTGCAGATAAAATATACTGCTGTGCAGTACTGGTGGTTTTTTTGGTGCTACTTAATTCTTCCTACATGTGTTGCCATGAAACACTGGTGGTTTGTTTTTTCTGCATGGTCTTTACTTCCTGCATATATTGCTGGGTAACCCTTTGGTACTTTTACTGATGGGTTTTTTGGTATCACATGCCTCTGACTACATAAATTTCTGTGTGGTTCTGAGGTTGTTGTTACTGCATGTTTCTGGCTGCCTGCATATATTGCTGGATAGCCCTGGGTTACTTGTACTGATGGGCTGTTTAGTATCACATGCTTCTGACTTCACCAATTTCTGTGTGGTGCTGAGTTTTTTTGGTACTGTTATTTTATTTGGTATCACATGCTACTGGCTGCATAAATTGCTTTGTGGTGATGGGGGTTGTTTTTACTGGTAGTTTGTTTGGCTCTGGTTAAGCCTTATTCCACTTTCTCCTGCCTATCCTGCTCCTGTATACTTCTGCACAGCCTTCTTCATGTGTATTTTCTTGTTTTTTTGGTTCTGGTTGAGACTGGTTCCACTTCCTCCTACCTATACTGTTCCTGTATACTTCTTCACAGCCTTCTGTATGTATATTTGCTTGAATTCTGGGTGAGGAAACAGGAGCTGAACTAGTTGCACTGCCTCCTGTATCTGTATTACTGTACTCTGGCTCAGGTGACAGGGTTGGTGTATGGTTCTGGTGTTGAGGGTAAACTATTCCTGGTATGTACTTGAGCGTTTGAAAGGTATGTTTTTATGCCTTCCACAGACCTTTGAGAACCGGTTGGGTATGAGTTTTCCACAATTGAAGGTTTCTTGGGCTATATCTTCTAATCCATAAGGGGTAGAGGGCTACTTTTTCTGAGTGTCTGTAGGTTAATTTTGATGTATAATCCATTTCTGAGGTCAATTTGAGGTTTTGATCTGGGATTAAACTATAAAAGTGATTCTGATTTCTATATGACTTTTTTTGACTACCAAACTGTTTGACTGAGAGGTTTCCTGTAATCTTGAAACCTGGAGTGTTAAACCTGCCTCTATTTTGTTAAAATGGAATTCCGCCACACAATTCTTGAGTCCCTTGAGATTTTTTGGGTTATTCTTTTTTGAAATTTTTACTGTGTTGCTTCTGGTGCTTCATAAAACAAATTTCTTTGTTTTGAACAGACACCCCCAGTTATCTGGTACCCTTCAAGCGCTTGATTGCAGAGTGTTGGGCAGGTTCATTGAGAACCTGGAGGTTGGTTGGCATTGAGTTCCCTGCTCCTTTGAAGGCTGAACTTGTTAAACTAGCTGGTGAAAGTGGAATGAATTGTTGAAAATTCCTTCCTCTTGTTCTGTTCTCTGATAGAATCTCAACCAAACAGACCACTGGCTACTCACCTTATGAAGTCATCTTTGATCAAAGGGAAGTTCTTCCTTTGGATATGGAAATTGAATCTTTCTTGGGTATCTCTTGGGAGCAGGTGTCTTCAACCACTGATCTATTATTTGCAAGATATAAATAACTGGAGAAAATTGAAGATTTTAATGATAAATCTTATCAGAAGATGATGGAATCAAGAGAAAAATTGGTTCAGTATTGGGAAGATAATCAATTAAATCAAATCAGGGAGCCCTTAAATCCTGGTGACCTACTTTTAGCTTATAATCAACGTGGAAATTAAAAGAGAGCTACTCCCCTATTTTTCCTTGAGTTTGGAAGACAATGATCTCAGCATCTGTAAGTTTAAGAATGCTCCTTTGTTTTTAAGAGTGAGAGAGGGAATAGAGAATAAAAAATTTTTGAATTCCTTCCCTTCCTCTTCCTTTCCTTGTCCCCAGATCCAATCGTAACATAAGATAAGATCCCCCCAGAGCTGGGATTGAGAGTGCTGGCTTTATGCCCCCCTCACTCAACCCTAACCTAAGTAAAAGCGCAATAACAGCCCAACAACAAATTTAAAAGAAACCTTAAGCCCAGAACCCTAGGCTAGAACCCTAGCCTAACCCTAACCCATTCCCTTTCCGCTTACCATTACTTACAACCAGTTTTTCCTTCTCATGATGCGGCCCTCCGCCGGGCCCTACTCGGAGCGTCCCCCCTGTCTGTATCCGCTTTGCGCGCCGCGTGATTCCCTGCCCCCATTGCCCTGACCTACTTCCCCAAACTAGCTTCCCACAAAACTGGTCAGGCCGGCTCCATTCTTGGGTCTGTAATGTCCAAGCGGGCCGCGGCCCGCCACATCCAATCAAGCCCGACCCATGCCCAGTATGCCAAGCCCGCTGCGGCTGCTGCTGAGTCTGCAGCGGCCACTGCTGAGACCACGCACATCCAGGTGCTGAGCCTTACCTACCAAATGCTGAGCGCACCAACCGCTGCGCACTTCCCAATCAGAGACTATATAACAACACCAACTCAATCTTTGGAGACCCAGTGGGTAAAGCTTCTCCCAATTTTCTGGAATGGTCCTTATCAGATGTTCCACCAAGTTATAGGTGGATCTTATGTTTTGGAAGATCTTGATGGTACTCAGTTGGCCAGAGTGTTCTATGCTGATAAATTTAAGAGGTTCCATTGTTGTGGAGGCAACTTATCTCAGAAGTAAGTCCTTCCAATTGTGCACCATCATGGTCATTTGCTGTGTTTTTTTGTGAAACTATACTGTATGCCACATACTTGAGCACCTGGGACGCCTTCTTTTTTTTATCTCTGCCGCTTCTAGGGCTCTTTTGGATGTATCAAGAAATCTATCAACTCTTCAATCATTCTCAAGATCAAGAAATGGCCATTCTTCTGTCTCAATTTCTTTGTATTCCTCCTTTTCTCAATATCTTTGGAATCAAGATGCAGAATAGGGACAGTCTGTAAGTTGGGGAGAGATGTGGTGATCAATCTGGGACACCTCAGAAAAAAGGGGGAATTTTCAAAAAAAACATTTCTTTCATCCAACTTCATCATTTAAAAAAAAATTCTCCTATCATTATGGCAACCTTTCCATTTTTTCCCCCAGCTTCTCATTGTCCTACCGGTCTGGGTAGGCCTCTCCAGGGTTTTCAAATACCCAGATCCTCTTTTTGATCCCTCCTTATTGCACTCATGGCCCCAATTTCTGGCCAAGTGCCTGCGCAGACAGCCATCCCTCTCCCCATACTCAGCAATCAACATCATCGGGTCAGCCGTTGCCAACGGCCAACAGCACCAATCACAATTTGCTCACCCAACAGAATAGCAAACTTTTTTTTGTTGCCATTGGTGCCAAAAGTCACCAAAAATTTCACCCTCATCACCTCTGACAACTTGCCAACACAAACCCATTGGCCATCCTATTGATCCCCTCTTTATCTGGCCAGCCATGGTAGTTGCCAACAGCCATCAACCATCCCATTTTAAGCAAACATTCAATGCAAGTTACCGCCTTGGTCAGCTTTCTGACACCTATCAACCCTCAATCAATCTTCCTTCATCCAGCCTTCTATTGTGGTTGCTGACAGCCATCAACCCAGCCTCACAACATGGAAAACTGGAACCCAAAAGCTGTCTTCAGCAGAAATTGGAGGTGTTTCTTGCCACCCTTAACCCCCCTCATTGATCCTCCTTTGTCCAGCAATCCATCTATTCCCAACCAATCTCAAGGCGGTCAGCATTGATCACCTGCTGCCAATGACCTACTATTGCCAACTCACATTGTCTGCAACCGCCCACCTGACCGCTTGCACCTTGCTCTTCTCACATTCATCCGCTGCCCACCATCATCCCTGATGCGGGCTGTTTCTCTTTTTGTCTCATCTTCTTTTTTTCTTTTTCCACATGTCATGCACTTCCTTTTTCAATTTTTTTTTCACTGCTTGTTTTCCTGAGCCACCATCTTAATAATAATAATAAAAAATACCTTTTTTAAGTTTCATTTGTAGTTATCTCTTGTAAGTATTTTAAAAGGGTCTCTTTACCATATAAGGAGGGTCTCTCCCCAGCATTTTTTTCCCATAATCCAATCATACCATCATATAGGTATCATTTTTATCATCATCATCATCTCATCCAATCCTGATCCAAGCAATCCATCATCTTTATCCTAGGTATATCTTTTGATTTCCCATTGATTTTGGAGCCTCCATACTCAAATATTTGATATGTCCTTTGTGACCTTATCCATTATCACTGACCAATAGCTTATCTGGTTGGAGAAGGATCTGATCCATTTGATTGAATTCTTGAGTGTGTTATACCACTCCTCAATCCCTTTTTTGACCATATTGGTCCTGATCATTCTTGATTTCCTTTCTGGAAACAGTGAAGTTTGAATGAGAGGTTTCTTTGAGCTTTAAAACTGGAGTGTTAAAAATCCCTATATTTCTTTAAAGATGAATTCTGCCCCCCTATTCTTGAGTCCCTTTAGAAGTACTGGGTTATCCTTGTTTGCATTTGTTACTGCCTTGTATCTTTCATTGATTGTCTTTCTTGCATCAATCTGAAGACACAGTCCAGAACCAACATCCTGCCCGCTTCAGTTGACCTGAGCCAGCTAGTGCGTTGTCCCTGTCAGGTAAATCAATAGTGACTGCTCTGTCTCCTTGTTTTCAACCTTCATCTCATTTCTTTGTCACTCAACGGTGGTTCAATTGTCTCACTCCCCAATTGTCCCTTGCTCATATACTTATCATATACACGTGTGAATTTCCATGTTTCCTTTCTCAGAATATACTTTTACAAGAGCTGTCATAAGGGGTTGAAATAAAGAGTCTCGTGTTTCTCAAAATTATCATATGGTTGACTGCTATTTTTTTTATCTAATATCACCCTGTTGGTTTACTGGTTGTGAGCATGTACTTCTTCAAGATTTATGATAAAAGATTGAAATCAAGAGTTTCACAAAATCCCACAGGCACAGGAAGTGGTGCCCTGATTGCTATTGGTGGTGGCCCTAAACGAATCTCCCACCGATTTATCCTCTTTCCGGTTTCTAGTCGTATTCAAGCCTGATTTCTCTGACCCAATCACGGTTTCATGTGGGTTTCAAGGTTTAAAATCCATTAGAGTAGATAGGGCGTTGATAGGTTATCAGTCTCCTGGCCGACTGCAGATGTAGGAGGAATCGGGTGAACTATGCTTTCTTAGTTTAGCTCACCCTGGGTTCCGATATTATCCGTAAGCTGCATGCGGCTTGCCGCTGGCTCGCGGGAGCGAAGCTTCTGATTTTCCGCTGCTTCCCTGACTGTCGACGCAGCGAATTAACGGAAAATATCATTAATTTCATCTGTGGTAGAAAAATTAATAACATGGAAGGATGATCCTTGCTAAAGTATTTAACGCACTTGCATTCATTGAAAATTCACATTTTGTATCGCGGGGCGGTAGTTTCACCATCGCATGAGTTGTTCCAAACACGACCCATGCGATAAAGCACCAATAGGATCCAGAGGTATTCATGTCCCCAAAAGAAAACGAAGCAGTTGAAAAAATAGTTATAGCTATGATTCTAAAAGTAGATATGCCTTGATTATTGGCAGTGTTATTGGTAGATCAACATGAAAATAGAGATATATGTATCAGGATGCTTCGGGTTACCAAATCATCGAAACCATTGGCGGCTGAAGCGCTCTTAAGTTCTTAACCCATTCCGTTAACCGTTTTCTCCAGCAAGTTCGCTAGAAATTGATCGATCAAGATTTCATCGCAGTCCATTGGCAATGGGTGATGTGCTAGTCAGACGCGGACCAGCTCGTGCCATCGGAGAATGATTAGTTGAACAGGGGTAGGATATCAAAGACCTGAACATTTGACCGGCATTCCGACTTCTGTACCTGAAACTGATGGCTATCAGAACCAGACGAGCCGCTCGGGAGGCTGGTGACTGCGAAGGGTATGTATGTACATTTCGATCTGGTTTCTCCAAGTTCATCCCGGCTAAGTGACCAACTCTGGGTCTCAAAGCTCTCCGACCTTCAGTAGTCCATCTGGCTGTGGATCAGCACAGACTAAAGATGACGATGCTTGTATGACATACATACGAGTCGGCGGAGCCGATTCTGCTTGTGAACATGAAACAGTCCGCTATACAGGGTTGGAACAATGCTGTAAAGCTCCATTAACTTTGATCCCAAGCGCCTTGCCTTGGGTGAGGCACGCACCGGTTTATTGGAGATCGAAAAAACTCATTGCATGAGTCGGTCATCGATTCATCCACCGCTCTTGGTTCAAGAATTTTCAATTGAGCCGCTGGTGACACTAGAGGCAGTGGAGGCAAATCGTGCCCCACACGCCGGGCGCGCGTTGTATGCGATTCCCGGGAAGATCGACAGGCTCCAGCCCAATTAGATTTATGAAGAGGAGAGTGGTTGATTGAGTCTCAGAAGAGTACGTTTTACGGAGTCGGATCTAGGGCTGGACCCCGAGGCATACCCGACCCCAAAAAGCAATTCCGACGCCCGACCCGCGGGGATGCCCGCCAGGCGGGTACCATTTTGGATGGCCCAACCCAATACCCGCGGGTATCGGGTAAATACCCGAGGCCCGAGGCCCAACGGGCCTTTAGCCTTTGTTTCGATGGTATGCCCGTATAATCCCCAAGTCCCCTTTTCATATTGCTCCCTTCCTTCTATCCCGTACCCCCTCATGAGCCATTGAGCCATCTCCCCCGTCCTATTTAAATCTCATCCATTGACCGCCCATCTACTCACCCCCCCGCCCCCCCCAAAAAATAAGAAAAAAGCAAAAAACATCAAAACGTCATTTGGATTGGACTGGAGGACTTTAAATTCCAATGCTACAATAAAAAACTTACTGACTGATGATTAAAGGATGGATTGAGCTTTGAGGAAGATCAAATCACAATTGCAAGGAAAAAATGCCAGTGGGATTTGATTCCAATTGGGGATGAAATTGGGGGGCTGCAAAAATTTGACCCAATTGGAGGGAATTTTTTTTTTTGGGATGTAGCGCAATAAAATTGGGAAAAACTAGAGTACAAAACCCCTGAAAAAACTGGGCAGAGACTGAGATAATAGGTTTTGGGCAAAAAAAACTTGGCCCCAAACCCTCTGGTGTTCTTTTGCAAAATACCCAATACCCAAGGTCACAATGGGGTTGGCCCAACTTCCAACCCAACTTTTTCCCAACCCATACCCAATTCCCTTGGGCAAGCCCAATTCCCAACCCAATCAGGTTGGAAATTGAGTATTACCGGAAGTGGAGTAATTGGGGTCCAGCCCTAGTTGGATCCAAATCCAACTCAAATAAGGTGAGGAAAGTGGTGCCCATCAAGTTTTACCAGGCTTTCAGTAGACAGCTCTGAGGCATGACAAAACAAATGCCTCTCAAGGGTATTGAAAAGTATGGGCTATACCCCACACCAGAGAATAAGGTTAGGGTTAATGCTAAATTCACGGCTCATTGAGCCGTGCACATGGTTTAAAATGGGCCGTGTGGCATGCCACATGGTCCAATTTGAGCCGTGTACAACCCTCCACGACTCAAGGAGTTGTGCGGCCCACTCAGCCCAGTCTGCAGCCATGTGGAGCTGTACACGGCTCCAATGTAGTGGTGTGGCATCCCACATGGCACTGGACTGCGGTGAGCAAAAAAAAATGGCAAAGGAAAAGTAATGAAAGGGTACTAACACAACCAATAAACTAAATAAACCTTCCAAAAAAACAGAAATCAACCAAAAAATCAAAGAATGATCATTTTTTGGTTAAAAAAAACAAAAAATAGATAAATAAATCAAAATAAAAAAACTGGTACTATCCAATGGACCATCCCTAAAGTAAAAAGACCCAAAAAAACACAATTAACTGGACTAGCCCTAAAGTAAAAACACCAAAAAAAAAGACAAGTAACTTGACAAGCTGGCCTAAAGTAAAAACACCAAAAAAAAAACAAGTAACTTGACAAGCCCTAAAGTGATTTCAACTTGACTAGCCCTAAAGTAAAAGGGCCCAAAAATTAAAGAAGTCTTTTGATCAGCCCTAAAGTAAAAGTGCCCAAATAAATACAAGTCTTTTGACCAGCCTTAAAGTAAAAGTGGCCAAAAAATACAAGTCTTTTGACCAGCCCTAAAGTAAAAACACCAAAAAAAACCAGTTCAACTTGTGTTGAGCTGATCCCATCCCAAACGTAACATAATTTAAGCTTGTGATGGAATTAGCCCAAAAAAATTTGAACAGACTTACCATTAAACTCTCATTCAAAACACTCAATATAATGATCTTAACTCTAAGCACTAAGCATAATGATGTTCAAAATGTGATAACCCTTTATATTAATAGAACTTGTTAGCTGCATTAGAATTAAAACTTATATGAAACCCAATGATGAAATGAATTCAAAGTCTATAATCTCTATAATCTAGAATGCATTTGCAGTTGATCTTTTAGATGATCAACCCAACCAGAGGCTTTTGTAGAAATCAAGGAATGTGGTTTTGCTAAAATGGGTGCGATTGGAATCATTTCTCCTGCAAGTACTAATAGAACCCAGTGGTTATTGTTTACAAGGGAAATGAACATTGGATCTGATTGATCAGTAACACAATTTTTCATTGGAGTGTAAGTATCACATGACTCCAATGAAATGAAACATATAGGTTTGGAATATGTGTCTGCTATGATTTGACCCATGTCTAATTTAGCCAGCCATTTTGAGGAGGGAATCTTTTCATTAATGTCTTCAAAATCAAGTCTTTTTTCAATCTTTTCAACCTCCTTTGCACCACCAAGCATCTTAATGTAGCATGCTTTATGTTTCTCTAATTTTTTAAACATTTCCTTCCTAACTTTAAACCAATCATGTTCTTCATAACCAAGAGATTTAGAAATGACTCTATATACAAAATTTCCATCTCCAATTGGATCCCAAACCTCACGCAAGAACTTATGGAATTTCTGGGGTATTTAATTGAGGTATTTCAAGGTTTGTTCCTATCATGAAAACTAACTTAGTACTCATTTCTTTAATTAGATAAATTAAATGAATACTCACCAAAGATGAGCTTCTGGTTGAGCTTTGCTGCACTTTATCTTCCTCTGAAGAGGATTCTGATTCCAAATTAACTGATCCTGATTCACTTTCAGTGTCTTCCTCTGAACTATGAAATTCAGATTCATATTCTGCTGACTTTGACTAACAATTCACCATTAGTTAGTAACTAATTTCATTAAACCAAAAAAATGAACATATCCCAAAAGAAAAGACTTACAATCTTTCATCTTTTCTTGTTTGAAGCCCTTCTAGTCCTTTTTTACCCCTTGGGTTTTTTTTCAACCAGCTCAAACCAAGATGGTTCTTGCCGTGTATCTGTCAATTTTGGCCTGCCCCTACTTGATTGTAGGATTTTAGGTTCAAGTCTTGTCTTCAATCAATATTTTGTAATCTTCTGAATGATATACTTCAATAGGCCGCTTTGCTCATGATCTGGAGATTCCAAGATCATTGCATTCAATTTTTCACATAACAGAGAAATGCTTAGCATTTCATCGACGTGGAAATTGAAAAATTCAAAAGGATCAACCCTTAGTCAATTAGGAATCATTAATCAAAAAGCATTAATCACATAGTGATTTGAACAATCCAACTTAAGCCAACTTACAGAACTAGAATTGCAAGGGTCATAGTCCAACCTCCACTGAGGATGAACATCTTTTGGTACCACAAATCCTCTGAATGCTAGACAGTCACCTATTTGGTGGGAACAGGGCAAACCCATAGTCTTGGAATATGACTTTGTGCACACTTTGCAATCATGATCATGTTTGAAGTTCTTGAATTTTTCCCTAACAAGATGAATTGCCTCTAAAGACAATTTTTAACCCAATGGTAACAGTTCAGGAGGAAGAACTGTCCCTAACTTAATTTGAGAGTTATAAAGTGATGCATGAACTGATTTAATTTGATTCAAAACTGTTCTTTCAAGGCTTTCCCAAACATCCAACAGGTTTCCCACAGAGTTTGCAAGAAATTTTTTGGGAGTTGCATGGGCCCCTTCAACCCAAGATGTTCTTTTGTTTCCAAAATCTGGGTTTATACAAGTCCACGCTGTTACAAACGTCTCTTTGGTGGGGAAAATGTTATTTTCCATATACTTGAGTACATCCTCATAGTCTTTCAAGAAACACTATACAAGTCAAAAGTTCAGAACCCAAAAATATGAAGAATAAGAAGCAGTGATTTGGACCTTCTCTGAGTTCTGCCTCCTCCTTGGTCTTTCAGGCCCCATACTTTGCCCACAGATTCATAAAGCTTTTCCATCCTTTAGCATCATTAACAAAGCGCAATTTACAGTTTTATTTTATTTTTTTGGACAACTTCCAAGTGCAAAATTGTCTTCATGACTACGGGAAACTAGATTCAATTGCAAAAATCAGAGCTTTTTCATGGTCCGTCACAAAGACTTTTGGAAGTCTCTCAGGATCATGAGCCAACTCCTTTAATGCATTTACAGACAAAATGTAGAACTCAAACTTTTCTTTTGTTATATAAACAAGTCCTTTTGTGAAAGTTTTGCAATTGGCTGTCATTTCTACAACATGCAATAGTGAGGGTTTGTAATTATTTGTCTTATAAGTACAATCCAACATAGCAATATGATGGAATTGTTTTGAAAGGTTTACTTCATCTGGATGTGCTAAGTACAGGGCCTCCAAGTGACCCTCTCCGCTGAACTTTGACCCGTGAATCCAACTTGTTTCTTCAAGCTGTTCATAGATTACCTCCATAACATTTTTTCCCTTTAGTTCTGCAAGCGTGACCTTCTGCTTAGTGTTATAGATTTTTTGGTCATCAAAATAATCCCCCCATCAATCTTGCTCAATTTTCTCTTCAGTTTTAATGTATTGAGCCCATCATTCATGCCTTCTACTAGATTCTCTAAGGCCACCCCCAAGATTCTCCTCAGTTGAGGATGCACAGAGGGATGTTCAGATGGTTTATGGTTATTTTGGGTTTTTTTGGAGGAGAGGCGCCACAAGGGGTCTGCCTTTGTGCAACTTGCATGGATTAAAAACTTGCACCCAATCTTCCTTGTGTGACTTTTTCAAGACTGTTTTGTAAGAAGATTTTCTGAATAGTAACCATGTCTATCACAGGCTAAATCCACATATTGCTTAAGCTTTGAGTTGAAAACTGTTAAAGCATAACCAAGCTTCATTTCCCATTTTTGAAACTAGTTTTGCGCCTCTTCCCTAGTAGGAAAAGCTCTCAAGGGTGGTTGGTCAAGTGGATCTTCCATAGCTACATAGTTATATTGATGGAATGCACTCTATCAGTTTCAATCAAATTTAATATGGTAAAGACCAGTAACATAAAATGTTACTCACCACCAGAGGTCATGTCCATTTGTGAATCATTTTGTTTCACAATTGTCACCCTTGATGAGGATGTGATTGGGGCTTCAAATGTTTCATTACCCAAATTATTTTTTTCTTTTTCCAAAGCTTTGTTGATGGCACTATCAATGTAGACCTTCCACGCAGCCATTTCAGAAGAAGGAGGGCTTGCCACTGTTCCCATGCAAAAATCTGCAATGGTATACTTCAGTATTCAATCCAACTTTCAATTGAACAAACAAAGTTTTCTCACTTTCAAGTTGAGAAAGAAATGCTTGCAGAATTTTATATGATTTATGATTTCAGTTTTCATTTTAATTTAACTTTTGTTTCACTTTAATGTCTCTTTGGGATTGCTAGGTGTGGAACAACAGTCCCACAAAGTATGCTTCAATGCCAGATTTGGGTTGACAGAACCCAAGTTGACCCGCGTGTTTGAAACAGCCCTGTTTAGGCCTGTTTGGGCCCCCATGGCTCATTTGAGCCATGTAGGGCCCTACACCACTACCACACGGTTGGAGCTGTGAATTTAACATCACCCAAATATAAATATAAATATAAATATAAATATAAATATAAATATAAATATAAATATAAATATAAATATAAATATAAATATAAATATAAATATAAATATAAATATAAATATAAATATAAATATAAATATAAATATAAATATAAATATAAATATAAATATAAATATAAATATAAATATAAATATAAATATAAATATAAATATAAATATAAATATAAATATAAATATAAATATAAATATAAATATAAATATAAATATAAATATAAATATAAATATAAATATAAATATAAATATAAATATAAATATAAATATAAATATAAATATAAATATAAATATAAATATAAATATAAATATAAATATAAATATAAATATAAATATAAATATAAATATAAATATAAATATAAATATAAATATAAATATAAATATAAATATAAATATAAATATAAATATAAATATAAATATAAATATAAATATAAATATAAATATAAATATAAATATAAATATAAATATAAATATAAATATAAATATAAATATAAATATAAATATAAATATAAATATAAATATAAATATAAATATAAATATAAATATAAATATAAATATAAATATAAATATAAATATAAATATAAATATAAATATAAATATAAATATAAATGTAAATGTAAATGTACATATAAATATAAAATAAAGTAAAATAACAATAAACAAAAATTAATTTAATCAAATTAAAAAATAAAATAAATCAAATTTAAATAAAAATGAAAATGAAAATGAAATAAATAAAAATGAAATAAATAAAAGAAAAAAAAATAAAATTAAAATTAAAAAATTAAAAAAACCATTGCACCAAATTCTTTCAGGATTACATTGGCAAAGGTTTCTAATGCAGGATTTTTGTTGCTTCTGACAAGCTAAATCTTTTTCACTGGATGCAGCAAGTGGACTAGGGGTTGAATGCCTAGCAATCAGGCTTTAACAATGAATGAAGCCTACCACACCTCCAAAGCCCCTCAAGCCAACAACACCAAGCTCCTCAGCTGCTGATTCAGCTTCAGTGTCAATCTGTTTGTTGTCAGCCACAAAAACCAAATTCAAAATGTGGGTGAGAGGCAGGAAATACCCAAGTGAAATACAAAAAAATGCCTTTAGATTTGAAAAACAGAAATGTGAGCCCATTGGTGAAATATTACAGCTGGTTTCATAGATCTTCAGGTTCATCCAACTTCAGATGTGTGCTTATTTTTTTGAAATTTGCAAAAAATATTGGGATTCATCAGAATTCACTTGTCACTATTTGTTAGAATTTTTGATCACCAGTTTTAAGGCTGGGGTATTCCAGTAAAATTTTTTTTGATTTGGTATGCTTTATACATCATTATTTCCAAGGTAAAGTCCAAGTGAGTTTCAGTTTCATTAATGTGGAAGCTGAAGTGAATTCCAGTTTCTGAATTCAGGAATTACCAGTGACATCCATTTTCCACAATGGTGAATAATGTGTGAATTCTATTTTTTTTTAATGTAAACTTTGGTGAAGTCAAGATTCTTCATTGGTGAATAGAAGTTTCCTTTAAGGGGAGTAAATGGGACAGGAAATGGCACTGGATGGTGAAATGGAGTCACTGGCCAACCAGAGACCTCAATTTAGACCTGGTAATTCATACCAAACTAGATCAGTGGATGGAAGTCTTGAAGTTTATTGATTTTTGAGGAATTGATGGAGAAGATGGGTTAAGAAGAGAATAAGGAGAAAGGAAAAAGGTGGTAAGGAGAAGCAGATGAAGAAGGTTGAGGAGGGATAGGAAAGGGGAGGACAATTTTTATGAGAATCTATGGGTATGCAGAGAGCAAGATTGAGGGAGTGGATTGGATGTTTTTTGGAAGGACACAAGGAGAACTCCTCTGGGTAATGGCACAGGTCCGTTGGAAGCAGGGATAGAAATTGGACAGGTCTGTGACATTCAGATGAGCCCAACCAAGATTCTGGTACAAGCTGGTCACTTATCTTCAACAGAAATAAAAGGCCTCCAATTGCATCAAAATCAACAAAAATAGCCGTCAAAAGAGGAGAAACACTGTGATTTTTTTGGGCTTTGAAGATATCATGGAGAAGAAAGATTCAATTAAGTGCATTTATTGAATCTCCTTACTTTCAAAATCAAGCTCATTACAATTCCCCTCCAAAAAACAGTCAAATCAAAAATTGGATCTGAAAAACTTCAATTTGAAAAGGAGAAGTGTGATTGTCAACTGGCTACTGATTTTCAAAAGTAGAAAGACAAGAATTTTGCTTATCAAAAAAATTTGATGATGAGTACAAATTTACGCAGGCTGAGCTGAAGTTTCAAAAAGAGGGAAAAAAGAATGATCAATTGCAAGAGCAACTGGAAAAGGAGAGGGAAAGACTGGCCATGGAAAAAAATTTTATTGATAGCCATGGCATGCATTGGTAACAGTCAAACAGTTGATGAAATACAGCAGATTACCAAATTGAGGGGCTTGTAAATATATTTACTTTGATAAAAATTTCAAAAATAAAAAAAAATATTTTTGATTACAACAAAATTTTAGACTATTTTTTACTCCACCAATAATTTTTTTTTTATTTTTATTCACATTTTTTCTTCTAGAGTATATTTATCCACTGATCAAGTTCTTTCCATTTTTTTTATTTTTTTTATTTGCATAGACATTGCCATCCTTATACAAGTGGTAGTCTCCACAGCAGGAAAAGTGCAGTCCTTTTACTTATATCCTACCCAAGTCATTTTAAACACACCTTTATCTTTGAAAAAAATACCAAAACCCAAGTCAGTCAAAAGGAATTTTCGATCAAATACTCCATATTTTTCCTTGTTGTTGATAATTTGTCCATTTGACTTTCTTGTTGGAACCAACAGTAAAAAGAAATAGGAAGAGAGGTAAACTTTTAAATATGGGGAGTGTTGTTGAAGGAATTGGAAGTGAAGGTGATGTGGGATGCACAGTGAAAAGTAGTGAGGTGGAATCCAAATTCCAATGAAGAGTAGAAGGGGATATTGTTGTCAATCATTGTTTCACAGTTTGATTCAAATTCAAGTCTGCCTATTTTTCAAAACATTTGGCCTGAAATTTGAGAGACCTCACCAGACCTAAGGTTCAAAAAATAAACCCCTTGAGGGGAAGATTTGACAGCAGCTTTCTTCAAATATTTTCCAAATAGTCCAGACGGTTGCCTTGATTTTTGAAATTCAATTTCCCACATTTTCCCACCCCAAGATCTTGAGGGACCAACAGTTTTGAAAAAGTTTTTGGATTGGTGAAGGAACTTTGTGACCAAGTTGATGTCCCTCTTCTCTTGCCCCAGGATTTTTATTGAAAGGAAATAACTAAATTATTGCAACAAGGGACTTGCAATCTTATTAATAAATCACAATAACTTTCCCAGAGCTAAAGAAATAGAAGTTTTTGATCCTCTCTTAGGCTTTTTCAAACCCATTGGGGAATGGCTTTCAATTGGTAAACATGGCAGGATACAGATCCAAAGGTTTTAGTTTTTTTCCAGACCACACATGTAAGAGTTATAACCTCTATTGCACACAAGGGCTGTGTTTATACCTGAAAATTGAGACAAAAGTTGAATTAAATCAGATTCAATGACTTAAAAAACTTTAGCAATGGCTTAAACCATACAAACTTGAATAATACCAAGGTATTATGAGTACAATAGCCAAACCTTAAAAATTTAAAACGTGTAAGGGGCCTTGCTTTGATTAATAAACATCAAAGGAGATTAGCTTACACCTGCAAGTTTAAACCCTTTATATTAGCCAGAAAGGGCTACAACTCCAAAAAGGAACTTGGAATCAATGTTGGAGTTGTTTGTTGGATTTTTTGTTTGATGTGATTTTAAATAAAAAGGCCCCAGTCAATCTTCTTCTTGAGATTACGTTTAATGGGCTTGTTAACTTCTACAATATCTTATAAAATAATACAATGAGGAAAAGGTCTAACAGGGGCAAGACCCTCCTGTTTCATGTTAACAGGACTCCTCAGGGGACTCAGGGGATCATTGGGGTATTACACAATTTTCCTTGATTTCTTCTCCATTGGCTCAGAGCCCCATTTAATATTCCCCAATGATTAAAAGTAAAAAAACACTCATTGCGGCGTATTTTCAATGTAAGGTTGTAAATTGTTTATCCAGAAGCTTGAAAGGAATGGTAAGTTACCCCATTAACTTATTCTCCTTCCCAAAGAAACTCACCAGGCCTCAGAATCAGTATATCTCCTTACATAACTCTAAATATATCCATCTAGGCATTTTTTAAATAGTTTAAACCCATAATAGCAGATGTAAATTAATTTACATAAGTATGTACACTCTGGGTAATTAATCCTACAGATTTCATATAAATCAGGTAAGTTAAATTGTCTCTGCATGCACACCTTTAAAGAATTTTTGTTTTCCTGAAAGTTATCTACAGGGTTGAAGGAGAGTAAACAGAAAGTTAATAATAATTTACCCATATATGGGTCATGGTAGATGGAAATTATTAAAGAATATTTTTTCCACAGAGGGAAATCTTCATGGACATTAATTGTGAGTCAAATTGGACACATCCAGAGGGTTTCATACCAGAAAAATTTTATAATATCTTCCATAAATTAGAATATAATCTATCAAGGTTCTATGTGATGATTTCTGTTGATAAAAAGATACTATAAAAATATCATGATATAATTTTTTATAAAGTCATAAAATAATCAATACTATTGATACAGTAACTCAATGGGGACTTGAACACACAACCTGAGTGCTCTGAAAGAAGATATCAGAAGCATTCCTCAACCACTATACTAAGTAGACATATGAGTTGTGCAGACAATCAGACATCTGTATATGCCTCATTGCTGAAAACAAATCCTTTCCATCAATCCCATCCTCTGCCATGTCCAAAGAGATTTTGGAATGTCTATTTTGAGTCCTCTTCTTCTGAAAAGCCCGATTCTTGCCACATCTCTGTATTTTTGGCAAACCATCTCCTCCCATCTTATTCCCTCCCATCCACATGCTACTATTGGGGTGAAGATCAAGTAAGCATTTAATTCATTGTATGCAATTTGAGTTTAGTGGGAGAAGAACAGGTTTTCCAGAAAAAGGGAAGGTGTGGAAAGAACAAGGTTCCAAATGGAAGGTTGCATTGCATGGAATGAAAAAAAAGGTCAGTCCAGTTTTCAAAAATTTGGTCTAATATAATTAAGAGGAGGAGGGGGGGTGCTAAAAAACAGAGGACCAAGAAGAGGGGGGGGTTGCCTGAGGAGGAAAAGGGGCAGGGGGTGGTGTCAGCGGTTGGTTGGTTGGTCATTGATTGACCAATTGAACAAGGGAGGAAGAGGTTTAGGCTAACCAGTGTTAGGGTGGTGAGCAATAGAACCAAAAACAGCAAGGAGGGGCAGGGGGCAGTCTTAGTGGTTGTTTTTTCTGTCATTGATCAACCAATCAATTGAGGGAGGAGGAGGTTGTGGCTCACCTGTGGCAGGGTGGTAAGTGACAGAACCAACAATGGCAAGAGGTTGCCTGAGGACTAGGAGGGGCATGCGGTAGCATCACCAGTTGGTTGGTTGGTCATTGATCAATCTATTGATTGAGTAAGGAGGATGTGGTGGCTCACTGGTGGCTGGGTGGTGAGCAAAGAAACCAACAATGGCAAGTGGTCACCTGAGCACAAGGATGGGAGGGGAAAGCTTCAGCAGTTGGATTGTTGGCCATTTATTGATTGATCTGTCATTGATCAACCAATCAATTGAGGGAGGAGGAGAAGGGGGGGTGGTGAGCAACAGAGGGGCAAGGAGGGGGGGATAGCCTGAGTAGGAGGTTGAAAAAAGGAGGAAGAGGGTGGAAGAGGAGTTTGGAGGTCAGCAAGATCAGTAATTGATCAAGATGAGCAAGCAGAAGGAGGAGGGGGTGCTTACCTGGGGCAGGGTTGGAAGGGAATAACAAGAAATTTGGGTGGAGGTGGTGGGTAAGGCGGTTTAGTGAGGAGGAGGAAGGAGTGGAATGGTGAGTCAGTGGGGTAAGGTGGGGGTTTTGGTGGGGGGTGAGGTATGAGGTGGAGGTTTTTTTTTGTTTTGTTTAATTCAACCTAGAAAAAAAAAACCTCCAAGGATTCTTGGTTGAAAAAGAAAAAAACCCATAATTACTGTTCTTTGTTTGTTTACCTATTCCAAAACCAAATTTTGCTCATAAAATTGAGTGAGTGTGAGGGGTGGAATCGGCTCTCTCCTGGTAGAAGGTGAGGGACAAGATGAGAAAGGGATTACTTGAGGAGTTTCTGGAATATCTTCTTCAAAAAGTTTGTCTCATTCATCTTTGATGTTGACCAGAAGGATTTTAAGGATTACAAAACTGATAATCCAGTTGATGAGGATCTTCATTTGCTTGGGATTTTGAAGCTGGTTTTGAATTTCCCTTGAGATGGCCCATCCTCCTTTCAGAACACTTATTGCATGTTCAATCCAAACACCTTATTGAGCAAGATGAAATTTGAAATTGGTTTTTTTAGATCATTGGATGAAACATTCCAATAATCTGGAACAACCTGTTTCCCGCTGGCATAAGCTTAATTTGCTGGAAGGTATTAATCTTTGTAAAAGTAGTTCTGAGGTTTTTGGGCACTTTGCATCCAATTTAAAACGTATGGATCATGAAAAGAAACCTGAAGTTCAGCATGGAGGGATATGAACTTCTTGTTTTTATCAAAAAAATGTTTTAGTTCCACAGAGTATCTATCCAAAAAGATAAAATATATTTGGTCAGTGTGTTATCAAAGTTTGTATCAAAGGCTTTGTAAAAGAAACAAATCAATTGAATTTTTTTTCCAATCAAAATAGTGGTTGCCATCTAGCTTGAGTTTTTGATATGCAACCAATGTAAATCCTCCTTTGAGATTGGGTTCTAATCTATCAAATAGCTTTCTGGAAGTCTTCAAAGGAGAAGTTAGTATTAATTCTACTCCTTCACAGTATTACTAAAACCAACGGTGTTTTTGATTTGCCTGCCATCCTCTTACAATAGTAAGTCTGCAAAATAATTTACTTGAATTAATGGCCGGTTTCTTTGAGACTTAAAATAAGTCTTGGATCAGAAATAGATTAGTTATTAAATATTATTGATAGGGTTGTTGAAGAATTGACCAGATTTTTTGGTTTTTTGGTTAGTGATTGATCAGATATATGTGATCTGCACCAAACCCCCAGTTTTAAAGGGTTCAAAGGTTTTTTCAAACGGATGGTACAGGGGAAGACCCAAGGATGGGTTTAACAACAGGGGGCTAGGTAGGTAAAAGTTTTTTAGATACTTTTGTTGTTCTCTCTTCCTTTATAAGAATCATTTTATTCAATTATTGGTTGTTCCCATTAATTTTCTGCTGAATACTTTAGGTCACAGAAGAACTCTTATTCAAAGCACCTAATTGGGTGGTTTAAATGGTTGGTGAATGAATTTATCCAATTGGGTTTTTATTTCCTTTTCTTCTTTTAATTTCATTTTATATATTTTGAACTGATGATTTCCCTTTTTTTATCTGGGCTGTGCCATAGATGGATGGGTGGTTGGTAGTGGTATGAAGTGTCTTTGAGATGGTTTGGATTCTGGATGATGGTGTGGGATATAACCTGGATAGGACAGAGAGGCCCTCCTTAAATAGAAGAATCCAGCCCCCAGGGGAGCTCAAGGCTCCCTCTGAGCCTCCCCCTGTTCTGGTGAGGAACAGTGAAATACAGTTACATGAGGCATTTCTGCTGGTTGAAAAGCTGTTTTACAGTTAAAGGAGGCATTTCTGCTGGTTGGGAAAACATTTTTACAGTTCCATGAGACCTTTCTTCTGGATGGGGAAAAGTCTCTACAGGGTTTCATGCATTCAAAGCCTTGCATATAGTACTGTGAAGAGCTGAGGTGGGTTAGTTCTGGTGTTTTTTTTGGTACCACATGTTCCCAAATGCATATGTTACTGTGTAGTGCTGGGTTAAGTTTGTGCTGTGGTGAACTTGTACTTGTGGTTTGTTTTGGATCGGCATGGTCCTAGATGCCTGCATATACTGCTTGGTATTTCTGGGGTGAATTTTACTGGTGGTTTGTTTGGATACATATGGTCCAGAATGCCTTTATATATTCCTGGTTAGTTCTGTGGTGCAATTTACTGGTGCTTGTTTGATTACACATTGTCCAGACTTCCTGCATTTATTTATGGGTAGTCAGGTTGAGATGGTTCAATTCTGATCTCAATTTTTAATGCTTGCTGTCAGCAGATGTTATTGTCCTACTCATTCTCAATCACTTGGTTCATGATTGTCAAACACCTTCTATGTACAGTGGGTACCATTTGAAACTTTCTTCTTTTCTTTTCTTCCTATTAATTGATTTTATTTCTTGTATCTCTTTTTTCCTACCCTTTTCAACTTACCCGCGGGGACGCTATCCACCGTGGAAATGCTTTCTGCGGATGATACAACTGCAGACTAGTCAACCTACCTCAACATCAAATTCTACTGCAGACAAGGGACAACACGTACATCAATTGAACCTTTATCCTCAAGCTCCAACAAGTCTCTTGACTTCAATATCTATCCAATCAAATCTCCAACGACACCCAACAGAAGGACAAAGAAGCCAGTCAGAACCAAGTAAGATCACTTATTGAAACTCATCAATCAGTGAATAAATCTAATGATCTTATTTCAGAACTAAATCTTTCAAGGCGCTCTTGATTCTTCTCGCTTGCAACATTGTTGCTGGCTGGACTTGTCATTACTCTTTGGGCTAATATTAAATATTCCCAATCCATCACACCTCCAGATTACCCTTACTGATCAGCTTTAACTCTCAGAATTCAGAATCAGTCTCTTGTCTCTTATGTGTCTCATCTGATTCTTAGCCTTTAGCCTGTTTCATCCTGTTGGTATTGTTTGCTTATCACAGTCTAATCTCATCTCATCTTGACATGTACTCTGTTTTTAACAAAATTTCACAGTCTGGTCTTGGTTTCCAATTCAGATCTTATCAGGGACTTTTACTGGTGGATTGTTTGTTATTAAAAGTTCCTAGCTGCCTGCATATATCGCTGGGTAGCTCTGTGTTGACTGGTGCTGTTGGTCTTTTGGTTACAAATTGTCCTCACTGCCTGAATATATTTCTAGGTCTTTTTGTGGTGACTGGTAATGGTGTTCTGTGGTTGCACATGGTCCTGACTTCCTGAATATATTTCTGGGTAGCCCTGTGGTGAACTCGTACTGGTTGTTTTTTTGGTAGCGCATGTGCCTGACTGCCTGCATATATTGCTGGGTAGCCCTGTGCTAAACTTGTACTGGTGGTTTTTTGGTTACACATGGTCTTTCTTTTGGTGCTGAGTATACAGGTGAGTTCATTGGTTTTACTTTTGGTTGAGGTTTTTTGGTGAGATGTTGCTGGTATGAATTTAACAATTTCAAGGCAAATCCATATGCTCCTCCACTGGTTGAGATACCTGAGGTGGGATATGGGATTGCCATAATTGATTTTTGGCCATCTTCTCTAAACCATGAGAGATAGAGGGGTAGTTTGGCTGAATTACTGTATTTTTTTGGTCTAGAATCCATTTATAAGAATAGTTTTAGGGTTGGTATTATATTTATGCTAGAAAATTGAGTCTGGTGGATACAGGTCATGTTTGGTCTACCACACCTGAAAAGCCTTCATTCTCCATCACTTGAGATATCTCCTTGCATTCTTCTTTTGTTGGCCATCAAAGGACTGGGAAACAGAAAGCTAGTGTTGGAGTATAATGTCTTCTGCTGATAGCCTTGATCCCTTCTGTCACAGAATCTTATTACTGCATGTCACCTGGTCCTTTATTAACTTATGAATTCTTTCTTATTGGCTTACTCCATAGTTGATCACATTGTCTTTTGTCCATATAGTTTCTGCCAATGCTTGATTAGTCATCAAGTCCTTAGGCCCCCTGTCAGGGGCTCTCTAGTTGTCTATTTAAACTGGTCTTTTCCAGGACCTTGCAATTAACTCATCAACTTTGTTTCTTACAAAATCCGGTCCTCAACTTTCAGAGTTGAGTAAGAGTCCATGATCCAATCATCAACTCCAACAGGTTATGAGCCCAGAGCACCACCTATTGTGCTGTCTCTGTTTTGCTTCAAGTAAATCCTCTCTGTGTGGTAGCTCTCCAATTATCCTATTGTTAATTGCATCTACTCTTTATTCAGTGACCTTTGTTGGTTATCCCTCAACACCAAGTAGCACTAATGTCTTTCTATTACTGACCGTATCTACCTTCTCATCCAACTGATCCTATTGATCACCTCAATTAGTCACCTCTATGGTCCTCCCGAGTAGCACTACTGTCTTTCTATTACTGACCGTATCTACCCATTCATCTGAACTGATCCTATTGATCACCTTAATTAATTAGTGACCTTCATTGGTCTTACTTACCCTTACTGCAACCCCATTGTTACCTTGGCTCAATCCCCTAGTTCCTTCATCATCCAATAAAGACCAACCATCAATGCCTATTTCCTTGATCCCTATCTTCAAGTTATCTCAGCTCACAATCATTGAGCTTCTGGTTTCCTACTTGACCTTCATTGGTCTCACTTCCACTTCCATCCAACCTTGAACTCGACTCCAACAAGTTATTCATCCGACTGATCCTATTGATCACCCTCAATTAGTGACCTTCATTGGTCTTATTCACCCTTAATTTGACCCTGTTGTTACCTCAAGCTTGATCCCTTAGCTCCTTGATCATCCAATGCCATAACCGTCATCTTCATCCAGTCAATTGCAATGTTCCCTACATCTTGATTGCTCTCCAAATCAATCTGGCAACCTCAATGGCTCATCATATTGATCCTGCAACCTCCAAATGCCCTCCTTTCCCTGCTTGGTCAAGACCTAAAGCCCCAATTCTGTGTCCTTTCCATGTAATCAAATTCATGCCTGGCTCAATTGTTGCCCAATGTCCTTCATCCTGCGACTTTGGTTGCTCCTCATTCAATTGATTCTTCCTTTTTAATTGGCCCTTTATCTTCTGTCCTTCCCGCTCTTTTTCTTCAATTGGAACGCCTTCAAAAGTCTCATCCCAATTACCGGTCTTTGACTCTCTCAGCAAGGGGGTGAGATGAGGATGAGCTTAATAGTTAAGCTCATCCCTCCATCCAATTTGATGCTCCTGATCAGACCAAAAACCATAACAACCACCACTTTGGTCGGCCTTCTTCCTACAATCTTCCCTCTTCACATCGGAACCTTTTCATTTAGGTTACTCAATGGTTAACCTCCTCTCAGATCATTGACCATCTTGATCAACTCAACCTGGGCTACTTCATGATCCGCCCCTCATCAATCCTTGGCTCATTCACTCATCCCCACCATCTCATCCCTACCAAGGACTTGGTCATCCTCCTCCATCTCTCACATTTAGGTTACTCAATGGTTAATCTCCTCTCAGCTCATCAACCATCTTGATCAACTCAACCTGGGCTACTTCATCATCTGCCCCTCATTGATCCTTGGCTCATTCACTCATCCCTACCATCTCATCCCTACCAAGGACTCGGTCATCCTCCTCCATCTCTCATCCAACTCCCTCTCCTCCTCCACGGTCATCTCCTCCCATCACCTTGGTCCCAATCTCCTCCTTGCTTGTCTTCTCCCTTGGCTATTCAATTGGGTCATGCTGTCCTCCCTCCAATCCGACAACCAAGTCGTTCTTGACTTGGGTGCTTGTCCCAAGACTTGGTCCTCCTTCCAACCCTTCCAGGATCTCAACCCTCCTCATCTGGTCCATAACCTCACTCACGGTACCCTCCAAGGTTCCGGAAGATTTGTCATCCCGTCCCTTGCTCTTATAATCTGGAAACTTTACTGGTGTCGTACTTTTTTGTCGTTGGTCGGATTCATCTATCTTGTCTACTCTCTCTGTCAATTGGTAGTCAAACGCGCCCTCATCATCTTTGCCATCTCAAGTTTGCTTGGTCAACCAAATCATTTAATCCCATAAATTGTACTTCTCTCTCTTATTACTTTCTTCCCTTTTTGATTCCTTTCTTTTCTTTCCTGCTTTGTTATTTTCTCCCTTCTTGTCTATCACCACCAGTTCGCCATTGACCCTCATCATTGATTGCCGATGGCCTCCTTCTTCAACTTCAATTTCCTTCTGACTTCATCACTTGAAACATTTCTCACACCTTTCTCGCACTCTCAGCTCCTTCAATCTCAACCTCAAGTTTGCTAGCAACATCAATCTCCACTCATCTCTCGCTTCCAACTCCTTGTTTGCTCTTTTTTCAACATTGTATTGCACTCTTCAATGTGATTGGTCGCGACATCTCTCGCTTTCTATCATCCAATATCAATCCTGGCACCACCCGCAACTTTTGCTCTCTCTTTTAATTGTGACTTTGATCGGTCGCCATCCTCAACTGTCACTTGGCTGCGACCTCGCCTTCTCAACTCGTGCCTGCCGTCGCTTGCGCGTGTCCCCCTGACTGCCTCTTAAGTATCATCCTTACACTTGCGATGCAACTGCTACCTCACTAGTTTTGCCAAGTCACCACCTGAAGTCATGATTGAAAGCCTATTGATCCATCATTTTTGTGCCCAATGTTGTCCCTTTTATCATTATTTTGTTAGCCTGCATTGTCATACCTCCTTGCCTTCGCACCCAGTCTCAAGCCTACCAGCAAGGGGGTGTGTTGGAGTATAATGTCTTCTGCTGATAGCCTTGATCCCTTCTGTCACAGAATCTTATTACTGCATGTCACCTGGTCCTTTATTAACTTATGAATTCTTTATTATTGGCTTACTCCATAGTTGATCACATTGTCTTTTGTCCATATAGTTTCTGCCAATGCTTGATTAGTCATCAAGTCCTTAGGCCCCCTGTCAGGGGCTCTCTAGTTGTCTATTTAAACTGGTCTTTTCCAGGACCTTGCAATTAACTCATGGACTTTGTTTCTTACAAAATCCGGTCCTCAACTTTCAGAGTTGAGTAAGAGTCCATGATTCGATCATTGACTCCAACAGCTAGGATTGCAATCATGACTCTTTTGGTTTATAATTTTATGTTTCCATAACACACTGATAATAGATTTTCTAATTGATGAATTGGTGCCCCATTTTCATTTAATCCCAATCCACAAAGAGCAATTGCCAGTTGAATATCAGGATTGTGTTGAGTATTCCAAGAATTTTTCTGGAATATGTGGTGGTCTTCAATTGTCTTCAAAATTTTCATGAATGAAGGAAATAAATTTTGGAACAGTTGCTGGAAGCTTAATTTTTGGAGGAGATAAAGCTTTTGCCCTTCATACATAGGGTTTTGGAGAGTCTTTCTTGTTGGAGCTATGTATTGATTTTCCAATATAGAATTCAAAGCTAAAAAAGTTGATTCCAAATCACAGACTGAATCAGAGTCAAATAATATTAAAAGTTTGGTCAGATTTTTTGTGTTTTCAACTTGATGCTGGGAAGTTTGATTGGAAATGTTGTAAAAGATGGTGATGTGATGTGGGGTGATGAGATGATGGTAGGATACGTGTGAAACAATGGATATGTTAATTAAAAAAGATGAGATGTGTTTAATGTGATGAAGATGGGATTTGTATGGATTTACTTAGGTGGAGCTGTGGATGGTGTGGTGGTTATTTATAGAAACAGAGTCAAGTAGGCTCAGCACTGGACATTTTAATTGGAGTGGCTCATCAGTGGTTGGAAGTCCACAGCAAAATAAGCTCAGAGAAGCACGTTGGCAGAATGTCTATTCCGGAGTTAATTAGCTAAGGGCTTGGCATTGGTGCCGTGCGCACTTTTTGCAGGCACAATGAAAATAACAGGTTGGAGTTTTGCCTTTTGCGGAAATCATTGCGTGTTCAAACATAACATTCCCTCCACGGCTGTGGGTGTACTAATGCAGAAGCAATTGATCAAAGCTAAGTAGTACAGATTAGGCCAATTATGGGATTTGCACTGAGAATGCAGAGTGCTGTGAGGCAATGAACGTTAATGTTGAGGAGGCAGCATGCGGGTTCTTGGTGATTTGTAGTTATTCCACATGCAGGATTAGGATTAATCCTTTAGGGAACATTGATTAGGATATGTCATTAGTTATGCATTGGCACAAATTGACTGTTGGGGGAATTGGCCACAGGCTCATCAAATCTACTGCAAATCATTGGATTGGGTAAGGATTGGACTATTGGTAAGGAGGATCAGTGCAAACACATGGAGGCGGTGGGAAAAGGGGTCTCTCATTAGCAGTTCACATTCCTTTTTGGGTGTAGCTAAGGCGGTTCAGTGCGGAATGCACAGAGACAAGAGGGGTCTTTCATTTGTGACTTGTATTATTTTTTTTGTATATATAAGGAAGCTTTTCTTTTGTTGTATGAGGGGGACATAAAAAATATTGGAGTATTGGAGTATATTTTTTTAGGGCAAATTATAGTTAGATTCTTTCCTGCTTTTACTTTGGAGTTGAATTACCAGAAAGAGTTCTGGGAGGTCATATTTAGGGAAATAGTTCAATTGAAGACCTTGTTGGTGTTGGTATTTGTTTCATTTCATCTTCACTAAATCTGCCATGCTCTATTTCTTTCTGTCAACAAGTGTCTCACTCTGCTGCTTTAGCCATGTCATGTCTGCTGTTCTATCCTTTCTCCTTTCTTTTCTTAAGCTGTCACCTGTTCTCTTGTCTGTCTCTGGTTCTCATGGGTGCCACAGCACTCTGTTGTGACTACCATGACCTGAACGCAGGCGCGGGACCCTCACTGTCACCTGTCACCTACTCCCACACCCGGGTACAACCCCTTCCACTGGACCAAATCTGCCTAAGGCCTACATTCCTTATCAGCTGCTCCTTTGTTTTTCTCCATCTGATCCGATTTATTCAAGACTCTCAACCAACTCCGGTTAGATCAATCTACGACTCAACATTGTTCATCAGATCACCTTTGGATCAACTCTTGAGTAGGTATTTGGATATTCTTCAACTCAATCTCAGGACTGTATAAGCTGATGGGCTCCTTCTGGATTGGCAAGATATCTTGGGTCATTATTGTGATAAGCTACTGCCATAATACTCTACTCAGTCCTCTCAAGGGCCATTACCCTGCTTTTAGATTTTCAGCTCCTGTTTGTTTCCTTCCATTGTTTCCTGTCTTAGTGTCTATTTGGATCTTGGCTGTTCCTTTCTGATTCTATTTTTCATGTGCAATCTCAACAGCCTGGTCCAGGTTTCCCAAGTTCTCTATTTATTTTACACGGTTAAAAGCCAAACATGGATTGAACAAGCTCAACCAACCTGGCAAGAACCACCGAATCTCCTGGACCAGGAGTCGAAGGAAATTTCAAGGCGTTAGCACTCAAATCACCAATGGAATCAACTCCTTTGCTCACTGAGACAAACTACTCAATTTGGAGAAAGAAGATGGAGCGCCTATTCAAAATTCAAGGAATCCTCAATCAAATCAATTCCCATGACCCTCTTGCAGTTATTCCCGATGACAACGAAATGGCCGGTTACCTCATGTCAAAACTTGATCCTGGAACCCATACCAACATCATCACATCAGAGAATGAAGATTTGTCAAAGTTGATTTGTTTGGCTGCCAAGAATCATTTCGCCTCCAGTCAAGCCGCAAATCGGGCCAGAATGTTTTTCAACTTTCTGTACCTTGGCTTCGATCAAAACAACATCAACAACTTTGTCACGTCTTTTAAAGCTCACCTTGGAAAGCTTGATGAAGTGGGAATAACCTTGCCTGACGATATACTCAGCTACCTTATCCTTTTCAAACTTCCTGATTCTCTCAAAACCATACGTTCTCAAATAATTCACTCAGGATGCGAACTATCAGTAATGCTTGTGCTAAACCATCTTGTTCAGAATAAGAATGAAGTAAAATCTAAAGCCACTGATACATCCAATACCAACACTGCTATGTTCCACTCCAACAACTTGAGGGAATCAGATACCCCCAGATGCGAAAATGGTAAACACAATCCCGCCGTCAAGTCTCATCCTCCTTCGTCGTGCTGGGTTGAATTCCCAGAACTTAGGCCTGAGCAATCTTTGAATAAGGGAAGACGTGGAATCAAAAAGAAACATCCGGCTGAATTGCATTATCATGACTATTCTTTTTTTTGCGCCTTGAATTACCTGATGGAGGTCCACGCAGATTGTTACATCTTAGATAGTGGCTGCTCTATTCATATGTTCCATGATTTAAACTTGTTTCTAAAGCTAACAGAGGAGTCTGGGGAAGAATTTATCAAAACTGGGAAGAAAGGAGAAGGAATTGCTATCCGAGGTCTGGGCACAGCTGTCCTCAAAAGCGCCGGAAAGACCGTCCACTTGGAGAATGCAGCTTGGGTACCAGATGCAACCGTTAACTTAATATCTCTTGGTGCTCTACTTCTGAAAGGGTGTAGCTTAAGGGTGAACTCTAAATCAATTCCGCCGAACTTTGACCTTATCAAGACAAATTTCCCTGTCCTATCCGGTAGCATCAAGAACAATCTTCTCATGATTCAGTCTGAGAAGTTCAAGAAATCTTCTGCTTCAAAGACTCTGACTGATAAATTCAAAAAATCCATGTCCTGCAACCTTACCGTTGCCGATCTCAACAAATTACATCTCAAACTTGGACATGCCAGCGTTGATTGAATGGAGAAGCATCTTGGTTCTTCCATTCAAAAAGAAGTATTAAAGTCTTTTGAATGCCTTGCCCATAAGTAAAGTAAGATTGAAAAAGCTCCATTCAACAAGTATCAGCAACCCGCAGTGAGAGTTTTCAATCAACTTCACCTGGATCTGATGGGTCCTCTCAATCCCACCAGCAAGGGGGGAATGAGATTTGTTCTTACTGTTGTGGACAATTACTCGGGCTACCTTTCAGCTTTTCTTCTCCCTTCAAAGGATACCGCAACTGAAACCATTAAGTTTATCCTAGAAAATGAAGCAAAAAATAAACAACGGTACCCAATTGAAATTGTTTCCGACGGTGGGGGGGGAATTTGTCAACAAATCACTCAAAAACTTCCTCAAATCAAAATCCATTAACCATCTGGTTAGCAAACCCTATCACTCCCAACATAACGGGAAGGCTGAACGAGCAAACCGCACCATCATGGAATCACTGAGATCCGTATTTAGCTCAACTAAATTGCCCAAGAATTGCTGGCACGTTGTTGTCCAGAGCTGCTGCCTGGCGCTGAACCACATACCATCGGAAAAAGGGGGGCCGACTCCTTGGGAAGTGTTTCACAAGAGTAAGTTGCCGCCTGATTATCTTAAACCTATTGGTTCCTCAGTAGTCTACCTGCTCAATCAAAGCAATTGATCAAAACTGGATGAGAAAGGTTAAGAGGGAATTTTTATTGGTTACGTTCCAAGGTTCCTTTCTTACAAAATCCTGTCAAAATTGGGGAAGATTGTCAAAAAAAAGCATGTGAAGTTTCTTAAGGCTCAAACCATCCAAGGTCTTCCATTATCAGACAACGTCAAAATTGTTGAAACGAGTTCAACTTCCAAAGCTGTCAAACCACCTCCTGTCAAATCAACCTTGCCCTCTGAAGACCCGGGCACTGAGGACCTCACGGAATTCAAGCCTCAGATTAGCGGCCTAATGGATCACGACACTTCCAACACTGATGACTCTTCAGCTGGAGTACTAGAAACTCTAAAACCCAACCTACAGGATAGATCCAAACTAAAGGGCCCAGAATGATACGGTTATCACCATGAAACTCCTCCAAAAAGCATAAAAGAAGCGCTAAAACTACCTCACTGGATCCCCCCCATCGAGAAAGAATTAAAGACCATTGAAGACCTTGGGGTCTGGGAAGACGCGCAAAAGTCTGAAGTAACCAATCCCCTGAAAACCACGTGGGCCTTCCGTAGCAAGGAAGATCTTCACTTGGGTGAGACTTCTCTAAAAGCGAGGGTCTGTGTCCAAGGGTTTAATCAGAGATATGGTATTGACTATTTCAACACCTTCGCCCCCACAGGGAAAGTGGCTTTGTTACGAGCTCTCCTCAGTTACTCAATTGACAAAAATCTCAAAGTACTCCGATTCGACGTAAAGGGGGCTTTTCTGCATGCACCCCTGGAGGAGAATGTATTCATTAAGACTCCAGAGGGTTCAACGAGAAAGTCCAAGTACCTGAAACTGAACAAATCCCTGTACGGCTTGAAGCAGGCACCCCTCAACTGGTACAAGACACTCAGATCATGGATTAAAGAGAACAGCTTCGAAGAAAGCGACAGCAATCCGTGTCTTTATCTTCATGCAGATAACATCACTGCACTCTTTTTCCGTGTTGATGACCTTGTGGTTGTAGGGGACGCTGATGGCTTCAAGACAAAGTTTCTTGATAGGTTCAAAGACTCTTCAGCGCATGGGGTAGATACCTTACTAGGAATGAAAGTGGACATTGGTAAAGACTACATAGCCTTGTCACTTCCAAACCACATCAAAAAAGGCCTGGAAGAGATGGACCTGCTAGAAGCCAAACCAATGAGCAATCCCTGCACCTCTGGACTTCATCTTCAGCCCGCCTCTGACCAAGAAATTGAAGATTTTCAAAAACTTGGTAAGAACTATTGATCGCCCATAGGGCGACTTAATTTCATTGCTACGCTGGCGAGGCCTGACATCAGTTATGCTGTGTCAAATTTAGCTTGGTTCTCTGAAAATCCAGGTATCTCGCACTGGAGGGAAGTTGAGCATGTGTGGAGATACCTTCTCAAAACTATTGACTATTGATTAGTTCTCCAAACCAGGACATCAGCCACAAGACTAGTTATCTACAGTGACGCGACCTGTGGGGATGATCCCCTTACCCGTTTGTCACAAACTGGATTTATCTGCTTACTCAAGGGGTCACCGATCTACTGGACTAGTCGCCAACAGCAAAGCATTGCTCATTCCTCAACCAAGTCCAAGTGCAATGCACTATCAGCTGGCCATCTCAAAGGATGTTGGATCAATCATCTCATAGGAGAGATCTGGAGAACCAAAAATCAACCTCCGATGCATCTGATTGAAAACAAGGGCCTGAATGATAAAATAAAAAAATTTGGTTGAAAGTCTCACGCAAAGTACATCAATATTAAACTAAAGAGCCTGCGCAATGACTGGAATGAGGGGCTCATCAAAATCAAACTGATTTCATCCCAGGACATGTTGGCGGACCCTCTCACCAAAGCAGAAAGTACGGCATCCGTGGATAGACTTGCCAAGTACATCGGATTGTAAAAACTGTCCTGACCTTGAGTTGAGCGGGCGTGTTGGTATTTGTTTCATTTCATCTTCACTAAATCTGCCGTGCTCTATTTCTTTCTGTCAACAAGTGTCTCACTCTGCTGCTTTAGCCATGTCATGTCTGCTGTTCTATCCTTTCTTCTTTCTTGTCTTAAGCTGTCACCTGTTCTCTTGTCTGTCTCTGGTTCTCATGGGTGCCACAGCAATCTGTCGTGACTACCATGACCTGAAAGCGGGCGCGGGACCCTCACTGTCACCTGTCACCTACTCCCACACCTGGGTACGACCGCTTCCACTGGACCAAATCTGCCTAAGGCCTACATTCCTTATCAGCTGCTCCTTTGTTTTTCTACATCTGATCCGATTTATTCAAGACTCTCAACCAACAACGGTTAGATCTATCTACAACTCGACATCGTTCATCAGATCACCTTTGGATCAACTCTTGAGTAGGTATTCGGATATTCTTCAACTCAATCTCAGGACTGTATAAGCTGATGGGCTCCTTCTGGATTGGCAAGATATCTTGGGTCATTGGTGTGATAAGCTACCGCCATAATACTCTACTCAGTCCTCTCAAGGGCCATTACCCTGCTTGTAGAGTTTCAGCTCCTGTTTGTTTCCTTCCATTGTTTCCTGTCTTAGCGTCTATTTGGATCTTGGATGTTCCTTTCTGATTCTATTTTTCATGTGCAATCTCAACAGCCTGGTCCAGGTTTCCCAAGTTCTCTATTTATTTTACAGTTGGGGATTCCATCTTGTTTATTAAATATTATTTCATCGCAAGTTAGCTTTAGTGGTTTCCCGCTTGGGTGCAGAAGTGGAGTTTGATTAAGAATTGCAGAGGTACAGGAGTGTGACACAAGGGCTAGTGGAATTTCTGGAACTTGGAGTGAGGTTGGTGCAGAGAATTTTATATTGTTGTGGAGATTTTAATAAACACACAATCTCTTTCCACAGTGGGTGTTTTTAATGTTATGGATGGTGGATGGATCATGGTGCATATAATGACAGATTTGATGTTTGAAATCTGCCATTTCAATTAAAAAGGCCATTTTGAACTACACCAGTCAGGGGGTATATGTATTTCAGAAACCTACTTTTAAAATGGTGGGTTTCTGTTTGCAGTTTTTCTAGCTCTTATATGTCCTAATATGTGTTTATTTATCTTGAATTAAGGAATTTGCTTTAACTGGCTGCACTGAATCCCACATATTTATTTCTGTATTTCAGATGAGTTTATATTTTTGAACTGGTTGCACTTCCTCCTGCATATGTATTTATGTATGCTTGATGAGGTGATATGTTTCAATTAGTTGGACTGCCTCCTGTATATGTATTTCTGTATGCCTGATGAGGTGATTTGTTTCCAAGAGTTGCACAGCCTCCCGAATATTTATAAACCAAGATGTAGAATAGGCTATCACTGTTATGTATTTGATTTTCCAAGTTATGTCCATATATCTTTCACATGATTGTGATTCCTGGTTGGATTGAGATTGGCCATAATCTATTTTTTTTTTTGTATTTTCCAGTCCATGAGGGTTAGAGGTAAACTTTGGTCGAGTGAATATAGGTCATTTTTGATTTAGAATCCATTTATGAGGTTTATTTGAGGTTTTTAGCTATTTTTATACTAGGAAGTTGAGTCTGGTGGCTATGGGACAGGTTTAGAGCACCACATCATCCAAGTTAATTCAAAAATATATTGAATGTGGAACAATAAGTATTTAAATCTCTCTGAAATATTATACCTCCTGTGAAACCACAATTGGAGGCTAGCTTTTCCTGATCACTCTCCTGGAAACTATGCTCCTGTTGAACCCGTTTCCCACCATCTCCTCTGTAAGCCACTCCCAATTCCTTCCCAAATAACCTTCCATGTCCTCCAAATCCTCAAACTTCTCCTCCTCTGGTATGAAGTTGAAATACTTCCGCCCTTGTTACTCCTCCATTTCTCCTTCACTAGCTGAAACATTCTAAAACTGGTCAAAAAATGAGTAAATTTTTTCATTTTGGATTTAAAATTCCAGGTTTTCCTTGGGTTGAATCTTTTCTCATCCATTCTAAACCTGATGGGAGATCCCCATATTCCCAAGTATCACTAATTAGGCATTACTGCCCTTGTTTGGAGGCAATGGTAGCCCTCTGCAAGCTCCATAACCAAAGCTGCCTTCCAGATGTTGGAAGGGAATGCTTCTCTGTGTAAAAGTGCGAAGCATCCTGTCCATAGTAAAACAACACATTCTCAGGTATTAATAATAAGAAATATGTATATAACTGAAAATTATATTTATTAATAGTTTATATTAAATAAAAAAATATTTCAAAACCCCTGTATTACCTCCTTCCATCTATTCCCCAAAACATTTCCACAGTTATATACCATGCCCCTTGCAAGCTGTCCCATTCCTTCACAGCCTTGAAAAACTCTTTGACTAATTTACTGTGCCAAGGTAGACCCTCTATCTTACTTACATCTTGGGAACCCTCAAAACTTGACTCATGGTAGCCTCTCACACAAGCCCCCATGATTTTTTGCAATTTATTTTCCCCTTTACTTCATCACACTTGTCACCAGGAGAGTTTTCATGTCCTACCAGCAAGCATCATCAAGGAATCTTTAGTTGAAGCTTTTTACATTATCTAGGTGAATCAGTCTCCATTCTTGGATCAAATATTCGGTGCACAGTCACTGTGTGCAAAGCACAATTACTATGCAGTGGATCTTATTCAAAGCTTGAGCTTATCTTGCTGAAAGCTTCACCTTAAATTGGTTATAGTTTTGGCCTGGGCTCCTTGATGACGCTTGCTAGCATGTAGCATCATATATTTCATGGTGCATGCTTTCCAAACAAAGTCTTTCCCAATCCAGTTCAAAACTCATTGCTTGGTCACCCATCCTCACTAGTTCCATTTCATTTTTGTCTGCATTTGGGTAACTGCACCCTAAAACCTTCCCCAATTCCTCATATTTGGTTTTTGGTAGTCTGTGTGTTCTTTTTTTCTACAAAATTTAAGCTGTCTGCATTTGGAAACCTACATGTTGTTCCTTTCTTCATTGTTGTTTTAAAATTTCTTTATTTTGGTAGAATTTATACTGATCTTTTTTTGCAAGTTGCAGTCCAATTCATAAATTTTTTCTATAAAAGACCATCACACAAGCCATTGCTTTTCTGCTGCAATTTTTAGAAGAATTTGCAGATATTTGGGAGTGGTGAGTGGGGGCAAATTATCTTCAAATTCTATCCTCTTCTCCTGGGTGAAACCTTTTCCCAAAAGGCAGGCCTTTCAAATCTCTCTGGAAAAACCAAAAGATTTTTTTATTCAAACAATCCCATCTACATTCTAGATTAGGCTTTCCTTGTGGTAGGTGCAGGGCTTTCCAAATGCTCATCTTTTCCAGCACCAGAAGTTATCTCCTGAAAGCCTCCTACCACTTCAAAAATTCCTTTTGTTTCACTCCTCATTTGAAGCTCTAGGTGACCTGGATGTTGTGTGCCCCACATTTTTTGAGGATGTGATAAACTTGCATCTCCTTCTTTGTTGAGATATTATCCCTGGAAATACTCCACAACTCTAGGTGGTCAAAAGCCTTTTTAAATGGGTTTGAGCTATGAATGTGTGATTTATTTTGTAGTAGGGGTTTTTTTGTCCACAAAATTTTGCATGGGGGACTTGATGAATCTATTGTTGTTTTGGAGTGAAAAAATACACCCTTTTTATGCCGCTTTCACACAAACACCCCATGTACTATAGAGGAAACTTACATGATTGTGAGCGCAAATGAGGTTACTGATAGCAAGGGATATGTGCAAGGTAGAAAGGCTAACTGCAAAGTGGGAACTGAGGTTTGATGGCTAAACTAACAGCAAAAAGAAGGAGTTCTTCCAGTGGAAGGAAAACAAGTCCAAGCCCAATGTGATGGCTTGTTCCAACCAAATGCAAGAATGTATGAAATTAACTAACTGAGGAGAAAATATTCAGGAAGGGGAATAGCCTTTATAATTCAATCCAATGGTTACTAGATACAACCTGATGGGTGGCTACCTAAATCTAAGAAGCAAATACACAATGAATGAAAGGAATGGAATGGGTAAATGAAAAACAGTACAGTTTTTTCCAAGATTTTAGCATAGGTGCAAGCCAATTGAACATGATTTTACAGAGACATAATGGATGAGAAAAGGAAGGAATGACTTGTAAGGAAAATTTGAATGAACAAATATATCAACGCAGGGAAAGGAGCTTTTCCATTTGAAAACTATACAGTTGATGTGGCTATCTAGGCATGGTTAAAAACTAGTGTGATTGTGTGACCCAGAATGGAAGTCCAAGGGCTGATGATATCCAAGGATAGAAGAGAAAAGCTTAAAGGTATTTTTGACTGGATTAGCTTTAACTGCCAAGATTTGCAATTATATACTGATTTTCCAAGATTGGAAGGTTGTTACGCAAGCCAGAGGTAGTAAGGGGAAGGCATCATTGACCTTTTGCTTAAGATCTGCTCTGCGTTTGAATTATCACATTCCCCCAGTACCGGAGATTGAATTTCCCACAGTGCAGAGCCCAGGTGAGTGAGGTTAGAGACAAAATAAATCAAGGAAATAAAACTTCTTCCCTTCTTATTGTTGCCAAAATTCTGGAGGTACCCCACCATCACAATATTTTGGACCATCAATCAAATTTTAGATGAATCAAGTGGAGTCCCAGGTTCAAGGTGAAGCACATTTCAAAACAATGACAATGGAAAAAAGGGAGGAACAAAATATAAATTGAGGAGACATGACCAAACAGGAGGAACAAAATAAAGGAGGGAATGGAAAGGAAGGGGAGGAAAGAAATTGAATGTAAAGGGATGGAATGGAGGGCAATGGAATGGAATATCAAAGCAAAGGAGCCCAAGTGTGAGTAGTGGTACTGATTGAAAATGATGCAACACATTTTACTGGCAATATTGGGGAGTTTTTGTTGCAAGTATAAAGGAAGTTAGCCCACAAAGAACTCTTAGAGGAGGATGGATGAAATTCTGAACCAAAGAGAGCTCCAACAGAACAGTGCAAGGAAATCTTTGAGGAGGCATTGATTGCACAAGTTCTTGATTGAAACATATGTTAGGGTTGATAAATGATGAATATCTTCAAGATTTTAAATCAATGGTGAGGGAGTTTACTGAGAGTTGGGAAGAGGTAAAGAAAAAGTTGAAGGAAAATATATAATATATTATATTTTTATTTTCATTTTACTATAGTTGTTTTATGATTATTTTCTTTATAATAAGATTTCTTTTGAGAAATGAAAAAGAAAGGTTGTTTTAAAAGGATAAAGAAAGAAATAAAAACAACATAGGAAATTAAAGATAAAGAGTTTGTTGTGAAAGTGTAAAAGAGGTAAATTAAGAAAACAAGAATGAGGCAGGATGGGATGGCATGGGAGATCTTACAGAATTGGATGAGATGGAATGGAATGGGAATATTGGATATAATGGGATTGGATGGGATTTAATTAAGATTTGCAAGCTTTTCAAGGATATTTTTCATGGAAGTCTTGGACCAATTTGGGAGAATTGCAAAGGTGATGGGCTGGCTCCCACAAGGTGCAATATTTGTCAGCTTGCTACTATTGCACAGCAAGCTGCAAAAGTAACAAAATAACATAAATAAAACAAATAAAAAAATCTTACTAAAGGGGAAATAATATTTGAAATATTATTTCAAATTCTGAATATACATAAAAATTAAGGTAGGCTCACTCACTGACACCTATCTCAAATTCCTACTGCTTATATTTTTAAATAAATTATGAAGATTTGGAAAGAGACACAGAATTCGGATTTTGTCCATTTTAATATTTCACATGATACCCCACGTATAGGCTTCACAATGAATTTTTTGACAAAATCCAAGAATTTTGTGATTTGGAGGAGTTACGGGCGGAAATGTGATTTTTCACAATTCCCACACACAGCCGCAGGACTATGGTCTGACAGAATTAAAGGCGGCTTGAGAGGCCCAAGTACCAAGTAAAGGTGCTACAACCTAGACGGGGAAATACTACATATGTAATAAATGTCCCTATCAATAATAGTTAATCTAAAAATACATAAAATCATATAAAAATATTAAATAAACTTTTTACATATTTTTTATACAATATAATAAAAAAAACCAAGTATGTCGAAAATAAGATAACTACTATTTGTAAAATATCTTAAAATACTTTAAATATACAAACGTGGGAACTTTAAGAGATCAGTATTTCTGTGAAATACTAAGGAAACGGATTATGTAGAAATATTACATGAATTCTCATAACTTATTTTTTTAATTAATTTTTTTGAGTAAAACAACAGAATTTCGAAAATAAAGAGTAAAATCAATATCATGATTTTACTGCAATCAGCTAATACATAATGAAAACCCACCTGACATCAGATTAACCTGGAAATGTCTACTAAGAAGATTATTAACATCCTGGGAATATTTACTAAGGATAATTAATTAAACAATAAACATGTGGATAGATTAGTGTTTTCCACACGTCTAAACATCAATCAAAAAGTAGAATGATTCCCATACCCTGTGAAATTAGATGCTACCCGTGCTAAAGAACCAAGGACACATGACAGCCTACCACTGGTTTCCCTGCTAGCCTTAGCACCCATTCCTTTGAGCCCCTGTATCCCTCAGAAGGACAGAAATGGGACTAAAAAAGCTATAAATATAGAGCTCTTTTGAGGATATTGATACCCAGAGACCCAGTTGAACTTAAATACAGACAACGTGCCAAGAAAATAAAATACTTATAAGAGATAATTAATTGATTTATGGCTTTAGTATGATTAATAATATCCTTCCCCACCCTTTTCATCAATTTAAGTGCTGAACAAACTTTTCAACCCCAGTAATAGGTTTAACCCATGAGCGCTGTGGTGACCAAATCTGGACACCCTGGACCAGATGCGGAAAAATTCAAAATATTTTTTACAATTCTTTTATTTAGGTGTCATTCCAAAAAAAAAAAAAAATTGGATTTTTTTTTGTATCAGTATCACTCCTCCAATTTCCTTAACCTGCCAAGTATTCCTCTGTCCCAGTGGTGTAGGACAGGCCTCTCATGGTCTCATCACCTAGGCATTGCATTTGATTCCTTCTCTTGTTGTTCCCCCCTTCCTTTTGGCCAAATGCGCGGGCCAAGACCCGCTCGGCCCAAGATATCCCCACCACCACCACCCACAAGGCCAAACCATTCAACATTATCTTCAACCTCATTCCATCATCCCTTACCGTTCCTTCATACCAATACCTTAAGACCTATGACGCTGACTGGACCCGGCTCCATCTTGAATTGCCCTCAACTTTGAACTCAAACAATCTCAAATAGCTTTCACGCCCCCCAGCAACCGATCCACTCCTTACCCGTTCTACCGGCGCGCCGTAAGCTTTGAACCAATACCGTCCTTCAAGCAAAGAAAACTAGGGCTGGAGCTATTAGTCACCCAAGTCACCCTTTGGACCTAGTTTCTTCTTTACTACTGCTTGATCCATCCGCTTTGATTGCGGCTCCAATCTCCTTGAAAGATGGCCACAACCATCATCAGTCATAGTCACCAATTGAGCAAGCCGAGGAGGAACAAACAAGCACAATCAAGCCTGGGGAAGTCATAAATCTGATGATGACGGCTGACAAAAACAAAAACTCAAATTTTCCCCTGGATCCTCCTCATCATCCTGTCAATGATGATGATCATAGTAGTCAGAAGGATCCCATGACCCCTGAGCCTCACCATGTTCCACTACCACCCCAGCGTTCAGTCAACCCGAGTGCTCCAATCCCACCCACGCCCATTGGAGGCGTTCCTACTTCCCAATCCAATCTCAGCTACCTTCCTTCTGGGACTCTTCCACCTCCGCCATGCGCTTTCACAAGTCCTCAACAACCCCCGCAGACATCCGCAGGCGGTCTGGGTCATTTTTTTTCCCACCCCTTCTGCCTTCGGGTGAGGGGTGGGTAATCCTTGTGTTGTCGCGCGCGCCCGTCCGCAGATGGACGCAAGAGAGGTGAAGGGATGAGAAAAGATCCCACCCCAGTCAGGGAGGTTGGATTTCTACTGGCCCGCGTGATCTATTTTTCTGATCATCTGAAATCGAAAAAAAAAAAAAAAATCCGCTCTACTCGTAGAATCACTTGTACATAGTCTAACAGGGCCTCCTGCCCATATAAGGAGGGGCTCTCCCCTGCCTTTTGAGGGGGGGGGGGGGGTATCATATGGTATCCTATCAGAGAAATATCATCATTATCACCTTGAAATAAATCATATGTGGGGTCTCATTCCCCTTCATCTGAGAACTGAATTCTGGGTATATCCATGATTGCCCCTTGATCCTTGAGCCTCCATACTCAAATCCTGATCCTTGATCTTTATCACCAACCAATAGCCTTGCTGGTTGAAGAAGAATTTGACTGATTGAATTCTCAAGTGTGTTACACCACTCCTGATCCCTTTATCCAACCATACTGTTCCTGATCATCCTTTGATTATCTTTCCGGAACCGGTAACGTTTGACTGAAGAGGTTTTATTAAGCTCAAAACCTGGAGTGTTAAACTTCCCTTTATTTCTTTTTGAAGTTGAATTCCCCCATGATACTCTTGATTCCCTTGAGAAGTGTTGGGTTATTCTTGTTTGAATCAGTTATTTTTTTGCTTCTAGAGCTTCTTCAAACAATTAGCTTTGTCTTGTGCAGCCAACCACAGTTATCTGGTACCCTTCAAGCGCTTGATTGAAGAGAGTTGGGCAGGTTCATTGAGAACCTGGAGGTTTTTTGGGATTGAGTTGATCTTTCCTAAGCTTCTTCTGACAACCAGAGCTATTAGTTTGTGGGCGTTGTTACTTACAATTGCCTTGTCCTGTTGAACTCTGAACAATCATTGACTTCTTTTATTCAAGTTTTCCCTGGCATCATCTTGCCTCAGATAGTGTTGTTTCCCAGCTACCAAATACTATCATCTTCATCCTTTACTAATTGGACCCCCATTTACCAGGTTCTGGACTTTGATCTTGGTTAAATTTAAATATTTTTGTAACACTCAGGAGGCAAGCCTAAACAGAACCTTTCCCCTCCACAGAACTGCCACGGCCTAGCACCTTTTTGAGTATTACAGCGCACCTCCCAAAAAGGTACCCAAAGGATTTAATAATATAAAAGTGAGTCTTATTATCCCTTTTCTGTTGTGGCAACTTTGAAACAAGGCTCTGTCACACCACCATATATTTTATATATATATTATCTTTGGAAAATATCTCCTTTAAGAATATAAATTAAAGGTTCCAAAGTAACCAGGTATACGTGTTTTCAAAGTGAATTCCCTGAAGGGAGGCATTAAAGATCACCAATATTATTGTGGCCCCTCTATTGATTTATAAAATAATAAATTTATTAATATTGATTAATAATATTAAACTATAAACAAACCAATCAACCTTGCAATAGCTTTATCCAAATATTTTACAGATTTTTCTGATTTATTTAATAATATATTTCTTATTTATTCTGAAAGCTAAAGGAAAGCAAGGGTCTTGGCATCCAGGAGGCTGCAATTGGGGGTGTGGCTGGGAAATATTCCATTCTATTATATTTAATAACTTGGACCAGACATTTCACGTAAAAATTAATCAAACATAGTTTATCTGACTTTTTTAACCCTGATTTATTATTAATTCCTTTTGAAGTGAATTTCAAAACCAATGCAGAATTATTAATATATTATTTTAATCTTTTAAAAATAAGAAAAGAAGAATACATTTAAAATGATAAACCAACTGGTTGGGAAGCTTTAACTCCTGCTGAAAAACTTAATATCTCTTCTTTCCGTAAAAATCTAGACAAAATCCTCAAAAAAGAAGATCTTGAGAGGTGTATCAAGTTTTAAGCTCTATTAAGACAACATAAAGCTTGGAAAAAATACAAGATAAATTACTTTTTAAAATATAAAATTTAGCCAAAAAATTATATTACCAAATTACTTTATTAAAAAAATATTAATATATTTTATTAACCAATAAAATATCTTTCTCATACTATCATTGAATCCTCCTATCCCAGAAACCACCACCACTGAAGTTGATCTATCGGATCAAGAAGTACCTGATATTTCTGTACTTCCTGAAAACATTGACTCAAATGGAGAAGACCTCATTGGAAAACACCAAGAACCCATAGGATTACCTGTTAAGGACCAATATAATCCCAATAAAGTCTTAGTACCTTTGAACATCAACTTAAGTAATTTGTAATAAACTTATTATCACAGATTTCTTTTTATAAAAATACTCACAAATATTTTATTCAAAATGAATAGACAGAACACAAGGGCCTCAGGAAGCTTTCCCTCCTATGGATCTCTGCAAGGAGGCCCCAGCAACCGTGAGGAAACCAATAATGACAACCATGAGGGGGCTGGAACCCATGAATCAAATTTTGGTGGACAAGGAACAGCCCCAAGTACTGTGTTCCTCTCCCAACCTTGAGCCAGAGAAGGTAGTAGATTTTAGCCCCCCTCCAACACAAAGAGTTTCCCTGCAGCCACAGAAGAAGAATCTGGCCAAGGAAGGCAGGCTCAAACACTTAGTCAAAGAGCACGTGAAATTTTGGGAATAATTCAAAGAAGCCCAAGCCAAGGATGAAGTAGTACCTATGAAAAAGATAATATCCCAGGCAAAGGCTACCTCAATAGCTTTTCAGAAAATTATCACCAGGAAAGAAGTAGAGTCCTACGTATAAAATTGGATTCCGTGGGATAAATTAGACCAACTGAAAGGCAGAGGATCAGGAAAGAATAGATCTACTTCCCATCCAAAGCCAAAGGGAAAGAAGGATTGGGACCAGATAATATCCTTAGCTCAAAAGTGGAAAAAGTTTTACCACAATTAGCATTGTCTTCAAAACTCATATTGCTTGTGGATATAGTGGTCAATTACTGGCCTCATCTTCCATTATCTGAAACCAAGGTTACGGGTTCAACCCACCATTGATTCAAGAATAAATAATTTCCAAGAGTTTTAGAATCATATATTCTCAATTTTGATAGTATATTATAATATTTTATAAGTATTTTATTATGAGTGTTTATTATAGAATTAAAACCTTGATAATATGTATTATCAAGATGGAGATCCAATATAACTTCAAATTGAGTTATGAGGAAACATATGCATCCCAAATATTGATATAGAACTTTCCCTCTTTGGGATTTCATTAAAATTTAATATGCCTCACTGAGCCTTGAGAGCTTCCACTCAGAGGGCCCCAATGTTAGTTGTAAATTATAAAACTTTTAATATCATTTCCAAGAGTGTACATACTGTATAAGTATAAATATAGGGCAAGTTACTAGGAATTAAGAGATAAGTACATGCCAAGGCTATCAATTTATATGTAGAGAGATGTATTTAATCATTCTAGGGTTTTGTAGGATTTCTACACCGTACCTTTGACTGATTTTAAGTCCTACGATCATTTAATTAACCTTTGGGGTATGTAAATAGGAAATTTTACATTAAAAATCCTCCCCAATGAGTACTAGTACCTTATTTCTCATTGGGCATGCTTTAATGGGGTTCTGAACCCTTGAGGAAGAAGCCAGGGAGGGCATATAACTCCCCTGATTATCCCTTGAGTCCCAAGAGGGCCCTTGTTACCTTAAAAGAGGAGGGTCTTCAACCAATAGCCCCTTGCTCAGTTATTTATTATTTATGATTGATCCATGAATACAGCAAGAGTTAAAAAGCCCATTAAACTTAATCTCAAGAAGAAGATTGACTGGGGCCTTACAATTTAGTATTAAAATAAACAAATAATCAATTACTGAACTCCAAGTTTGTGTGGGGAGTCCTTTGGAGTTGTAACATTTATTGTTACTTTAAAGGGTGTGAGTTTAATTATTAAGCAACAATCCTTTTGGCTTTATTCAATTAAAGCCAGGAACCTTATCTATTTATAGAGATCAAGGTGTGGAACTTTACTCAAAATACTCCAGTATTTTTGGGGGCTTCTTGTTCTGTAACAGTATCAATGTATTAATAAGTCATCAACTAATTTAATTATTGGTTTTTATCTTACTTTTTGCAGTTTCAATCACATACAGTACAGAAATAGAGTTCAAATTCCTGACAGTCCAAATTTGATAAGGAATCAGGGACTACTGCTTGTTTTCAGTGGAAGTACATGATTTTAAATTTAAGCTCTGAGAGGTATTTGGCCCCTAGTGCCTGTCTGCATGTAAGGACTTTTGAGCTTGTGAAATATTTAAGAGAATTATGATCAGTTAAGACCTCAATGGGTTCCATGAGACTCAAAAGGTATTAATTTGGTCTCTTCAAGAAATAAAAAATTGAAAGAAGTTCTTTTTCATGAATCTCCTAATTTGGTTCAGTAGCAAGCAATTTTCAAAACTCAAAGGCTAAGGGATGAAAAAGAGAGGAAGAAGATAAAAACCCCCAAGGCTACTCCTACAGTTGCATAGTCGCTTGCATCTTTTTCAAAAAAAAATTCAAGCTAGCTTCTTAAAATTAGTGATTATCCAAGCAGTGGTAAAAACTTTTTTTGAAGCTTCAAACTCCACAGCAGCTCATTCAGTAAAAACAAAATGATTTTATTTTTGAATAAAATTAGTAAGATTTATTGTCTTCTTGGAATAATGCTGAATAAAACACCTGTATAAATTACTGAATCAAAGCAAAAATTGAAGATATTTGACCAAAGAAGGTGCTGTTCAAGTCCAGTATGCATTGGCTCTTGACTGGGTTCATCAATAGTCCTTGCTGCAAGACTATGACACCTAAAAAATGAAGGGAATGAGTATGAAATTTTCACTTAGAGGCTTTTGAAAACATTTTACTCTTTCAAAGTCACTGCAGCACCTCTCGCACATGTGTGATGTGATCCTGAAGATTTTTTTGGTAGAACAGTATAACATCAGGATACACCACAATTTATTTCTCTACAAGGTCAGAAAAAAGGTCATTTACAAAATTTCAAAAATTAGAAGGAGGGTTGCGGAGGTCAAAAGGCATGACAGTGTACCCATAGCTGCCAAACTGTGTACTCATTGAGGTCAAATACTTGTGGCCTTTTGCAATTCAAACTAGGTTATGGTGCCTCAAGGGTCTAACTTTGAGAAATAAGCAGCTCAATGGAAGAGATTGAGGAGTGTTGGATGTTAGATTCTCTGCTAATTTCCTCATTCTCCTATCTCTGTTTGATTCTTTTCTTTATCTTGATATAAACCTATAGTTTGGTTTGACCATTGCCGTAATTGGAGCTATTCTATGAGTATAGCACCTGTGTCCTCAATTATTATTAGATTTAACCTAACTAATCCATAGGAATATTCCTCTGTTGACTTATTAATACTGTTTTTTTGGCTTACTCCAAGTTTCCTCACCTGTTCCCTTATTCATATAGTGTCTGCCATGGTTGATTAGTCAGCACTTCCCTGTACTATTTTTATTATTTCCTTAGGCCCCTTTAAGGGGCTCCCTATTTGTAGCCCCCCTGTTAGGGGATCTCTAGTTGTCTATTCAAACTTTTCTTTTTCAGTACCTTGCAATTCACCCCATCTTGTTTGATTCGCTTTAATGAAGAAAAACCAAAGGTGGCTGGGTCCCTCCTTGTAATCTGGGTTGTAGATTTTATTGAGGTAGTCCATTGAGAATTAAAATTCCTCCTGTTACTATTTACTTATGCCCTATGTAGGCTTAGGATCCACTCTCTTCTACCGCAAAAATTTTGTCATAAAACTGGTCTTGCCTTATTTATCCTTAATCTTCATTGCTACATCACAGCCTAAATCCTCTATCCTCAACCTTCTGGATTTCCAAGAGTTGCTAAGCTTAACACATTTACAGTCTATCTCTTGGATTCAAACTGTATTTTTCAGCCAGAAAAATCCTCTCCTTTATTATATTAGCTTCCAATTATTTTGGAAAGGAAGGAATATAGGATACATCAATATTAGACTAACTAGTAGTAGCCATAATATAATCTACCACCTCACACAAATAGGTGTTTCAAGTATTATCACAAGCAGTAAACTATTCATCAGCTCCCATTACTACTAAAGTAACTACTAAACTTCATCACCATCTTAATATTGATCATGATATTACTACATTCAACCAGCTACCTGAGCTGGAAACAATTATCTTGGTTGGCAAAAAAACTTGACAGGCCCAATGATCAATCCTCAAGACAAACTTGAACCCACCCAAGCCAATCCTGTATCCAATCAATAAATCAACTCAAATCAATCCAAGAGGACTCAGTTGATGAGACTTGAATCTCATCAAAATGGATGAAGCTCATTCCTCCCTCCAATCAATTCTGCTCAAGCTCATCTTACCAAATCCTATCAATCATCGCTTGGGCTTGCTGTTCTTGAAACTTTGTTTGCACCCATCTTCTGGTTTGGAAAGAAGAGAGAGAGAATCCCTAAAGCTTTCCTCAGGTTTGGAAGTTATTGGTCCCAGATTCTGGAAGGAGGTTGAGTGCTGATGAGTTAAGAAAAGAGATGGTTAAAGAAAAGAGATAAAGTAAAATGATGATGTGAATGCCTTCCTTCCAATCCTGTACGTATCCTAAGCCTTCATCCAATCCTTCCATCCTCTCCTATGATGTTCTATGACCTGGAGTTGAGATTGAGGTTTTAAGACCTCCATCTCAACCATAACCTAAGTATAAGCGCAATGAAATCCCAACAACAAATAGAAAAGAAAGCCTAAAAACCAGAACCCTAGCCTAACCCTAACCCTTTCCCAACCCTATCCCATACCATCCATTACCTCCAAAACCCTTCCCTGGATTGTTTACATACATCAATTTTGTCCTTCTCATGGCGCAGTCCTCCACTGCTTTCTAACCAGAGCCCCCTGCATGCATCTGCAAATCCCTCAATCCACGGATCAGTCCGCACCTATTCTTGCGCGGACCTCCCCAGTTTGTATAACCCCGCTATTGCCCCGCTCCTACTTTCCAAACTAGCTGCCCGCAAACCCAGTTGGGCCCGCTCCATTACATGGTCTGCATTGTCCAAGAGGGTTGCAAGCCTGCCACTCCTGGAGTAGCCCTGACCTGTACCCAGTGCTGAGCCCCACACTTCCTACTGCTGAGACCGCGTGCACCCCAAATGCTGAGCCCAACCTACCCAACTGCTAAGCGCGCAGCCCATGACGCAGTTCCCAATCCAAGATTATAAATACAACACCAAACCGTCTTTGATTGAGCTTATCTTGGAAATTAGCTTGCAATCATCTTTTTTGACTTTGATTGCTATTTTTCTTCAACGCAGCTGTGATTTCACCGCACTTGTAACACCCTTTGAACCCTCTCTGCAACTTTGATCCTGGTAATTCCCACAAACTTTGCTTGCTCTTTCAATTTCAACTTTGATTTATACTCCCTTCATATTTTCTTATGACTTTGATTGCACTTCACTTGTGGCATTTTTTTCACCTCATCCTGCAACTTCATGGTGGGGTCTCTCATGATTCTGAGCTTCAAGGAACTCTCAGCTATTTTCAAGGGATTCATTTGGATGTTGTTTTCTCTGCTCATTTCCTCATTCTCTTATCTCCATTTAGTTCTTTTCTTCATCTTGATATAAACCTATATTTTGGTGTAATCATTTCTGTCATTGGCACTATTCTATCATTATAGCACCTGTTTCCTCAATTATTATTAAATTTCACCTAACCAATCCAGATGACTAGTGCTTTATTTAATTATCAATACTTTCTTATTGGCTTTCTTCACGTTTCCTCACCTTTTTTCTTATTCATATATTGTCTGCCATGGTTGATTAGTCAGCACTGTCCTCTAATATTTTTATTATTTCCTTAGGCACCTTTAAGGGGCTCCCATGTTCTAGGACCCCTCTGAGGGGTTCTCTAGATGTCTATTTAAACTGGTCTTTTCCAGGACCTTGCAATTCACCCCAGCCACTTTGATTATCTTCAATGAATAATGATCTATAGTGGCTGGGTCCCTCCCCGTAATCAGGCTTGTAGCTTTTGTTGAGGCATTCAATTTAGAAGTAAAATTCCTCCTATTAATATTTAACTATTCCCTATTTAGGCCTAGGCTCCATTCTCTGCTACTGAAGAACTTTGGTCATAAAACTGGTCTTGCCTTATTTATCCTTAATCCACTTTGCTACATTATGGTCTAAATCCTCTATCATCAACCTTCCAAATTTTCAAGAGTCTCTAAGCTTAACAAGTAGGTGAAACATAGGCGGTACTGGATATGCATTCTTCTGGGTTACCTGGTTTATTTCCCTGTAGTAAACACAAAGGCAAAGGCAACCATCTTCCTTTGAAACAAATAGGATGGGTAAGTCAGTGTTCAAATTTCTTGTTTGAATAAATCCTTTTGCTAAATTTTCTGCAATGTATTCTTGGACAGTGATTAATTCTTGCTTCAAGAGAAAGTATACTGGTGCAGGTGCCAGAGGTGGGCGAAAAATTTTTATCCTGTGATCATAAGAATGGGAAGGAGGTAGTTTATCTTCCTTTACAGCTGAAAAGAAATCTGCATGAACCAAAGGTAAAGACTCTCAAATGATGTCTAAATATTCAATCTTTTCATCATTGAACAGTTCATTTGAAGTGCTTGCACAATACAAGAGTAGTCAGGAGCTCCAAATACACCTTTTGGTAGGCACCTTTTTCTCTTCAAAGAAACAAGGAAGAGGTAAGCCAGAAACATAAGCAATAACTCCTGAATATCAATAGGGAAATTGGGAATGAAGCTGAGGATATTTCAAATCTCTTGGCGGAAAATTTTCATCCAACTCAATGACAGTTTCAGGTATGCTTCTCAATTCCTGTTTGAGAAAAAGTTTAGTATCCTGGGGTTGCAAGGTCCAAAGTTTCATAACTCCTTCTTGCCAATTCACATCTGGATTACAGTAAACAAGGAAGTTGTTGCCTAGAATGGTGCTGTCCATTCTGGGGACATCCAGAACAAATAAATCCCATTTGAAGCTGGGGAAATCGGAAAATTCAAGGGTCCATTTTTCCTTATGGGTAACCCAATGAGACTCCTAGGTCAAACTACTTACTAAATAGATTGGAGACTGATTTATCTTGGAACACTTAAGATTTCTGGAAGTTGAAAAAGATGAAATTATGAAAGAAACATTAGAACTGGAATTTATTAAACCACAATAAGGGGTGTTGTTGGAATGGAAAAGAAAACATCTTGAACTTGGAGCACCAAGTTACTTGTAAGTGCAATGATTGACTTGCTGTAATAGTTGCAAAAGATCAAATTATGAAAGAAACATTAGAAATGGAATTTATTAAACCACAATAAGGGGTTCTGTTGGAATGGAAAAGAAAACATCTTGAACTTGGAGCAGAAGTGACTTGTAAGTGCAAAGATTGACTTGCTGTAATTGAGATAATGTGTAATTTTCCTTGCAAGTATCCAAAAAACTACAAGATAATTGTTTGATTCCTTAGCCGCTTCATGCACTTGCCACTTTGCAGAACTATTGATATCATTTTTTCATCCACAATAATGTTAAGTAGAGATCCCACAGTCTTGGAGTGCCCAGGCACTTACCTAAGCCCCGGAGGTCCCCACTCTCAAGGTGCTCTGTGAGAGGACGTGCAGTTATGTAATTGGCCAAGGTCCCTGCTTTCCTTTGCCCACTTACAGAGCCTACCAATGGGATCCAGAGTTCTCCTTATGCCTCCAACTGGGCCTCTCTTTCCCCTCATCCTTCCAAATCTCCATATCTTGGTCCTCATCCTACCAACTTCCCATCCCCAGTCCGTCCACCATTCACCGCCACCATAGACATCTAACCGCATACCCAAGAACACTAGAACTCTCCATAGATCAACTAACCTTCTTTTGCAGGTTTCAGGAGGAGCAAGGACCAATTCCAGCGCAGGTAGAGTATCTCGCTCTGCACTCCTAGTCCACGTTCTATCAAGAATGCTCATTGATTGGCTTCATCATTTCCTTGTCTTTCTTTCTCTCTCTGTCTTACTCCGCAACTACTTTCATTAATCTAGTCTGAACAATTAGTTCCAACTCACCTCCTGTATGTGAGCAATATGTCTATTCTAGCTAGCAGTGTACCCAGATCAAGTAACCTGACTTTCTCACCTTTATACTTTCTGCTGTAATCTCATGTCATTGTTCATTCCCTTAATTACAATCATGTATTGATATACTTCCACCAGTATGTAATACTACAAGAGTTAATTACCGGATTGAAATAAAGAGTCTTGAAAATACTTCTCATTGTAGCAAGAGCCGACTCTTAATCCAAAAAACTCTTGATTAGATAGCACAATCTTGATTTGATGGGTACCATAATGGCCAAAAGCGCTGGACAACCAATTTACATTCCCCCATCCAATGACTCTGATTAGGACTACTCTACCAAATCAAAGATACTAAAACTCAACCGTCATAACTGGCATGATTGGAAGCGCACATTTGAGGATATCATTATCAGCAACGGACACAAGGAGATTCTAGACAACAATTGGATAAAATAAAATGCATTAACAAAATCCTATTGAAGCAAGAATGCCCTTGCCCTAAGCCTATTATGGAGCTTGGTGGAATGCAACTTACTTTTGTGCGTCAAGTCCAGCAAATCAAACTACCAAAAAGCTTACAAAATTCTGGCTTCCAAATGCAGCAAGAAATCTCTGATTGTCATAGGAGACACCCTCACCAAACTATTCAACCTCACCTTAAAGCCAGGAAGGAGCCTACGAGAGCATGCCTTGGTGTTCAAAGATGCATACATCAATCTGGCCAAAATGATCAACAACCAACGAAGCAAGAACAAAATCCTAAGTCTGTCCTCCGCACTGGTGGCAATATTTTTTATCAAAGGACTTAGATTAGATGACCTGATCACAAGCATGAAATAAACCCTCTACAAAATTTGACCATTCACCTTGGAAGCGGTCTCAACTAGAGTACTTTTGGACAACTCAAGACAAGAATCTAACAACTCCATTGTTACAAGCTATTATTCCCAGTTATGACCCCGCCAAACTGACCGCAATCAACCTGAAAAAACACCAAATAAGGCAACACTGACTTCCTCATTCAGGCCCTGTTTGGTTGCCCCCACCAGAAACAACCCGCAGTCCTATCCCAATTATAAACCTTGTCCCAAGCACTCATTTATAGCCCTGCAGATTGAATGCCTAGACCAAGATTTCAAGCAACTGCGCACAATTCACTCTATCAAAATTGCCAAGGAACCCTCTGAAGAGTCACAAGATGAAGCTCCAAACAACAATGCAAACATGGTGGCTCTAGACGGGGAATCCACTGACCCTGAAGACTGCAGCTTCCTGCTGTGCAATTATTCCCTGTTAAACACGTCAGATTTTCCCAAAAAGAGATACAAGCTAGTGTATGACTCCATTGCCTCAATTTCCACGGTGTTCAATTTTTTGCTACTTCAGGAGCCAATGCCCATCTCAAAACAACTAATCACGTACGGAGGGAACATACAGGTGACCCATGTGAGTAAGCTCAACATTGGCAGCACAGTGATCTACCCTGTCTTTTATGCACCAAAAAGGCCCAGAAACCTCATATCATCCACTCAACTCAAGGATAATGGCCTGAGGGTTGTCCACAAGCATTGGATGGTAATTGTGAAACTGGCCAAGCGTATCATCTACTGATTCCCACAAATTGGCAATCTATACATCTCTCATCACAATGTTGGGTCCAATCTCAACTTGTTACAGATGACCAGTGCATATGTTTACTGGCACATTACCCTTGGACACCCCTCCAAAGTATAATTAAGAAAGTTCCTCAGCACTAACAACCTCCCCACCCCCAAATCCTTTCCCTCATTGACTTGGTGCATCATCTGCACGCAGTGCAAGATACCAATTCAACCGCACTCCCTCCCACTGCCGCATCAGACAAGTGGTTTATGCAACTACACCTGGATGTGCTTTAGATCACCCCCCACCCCCTGTAAGCCATTGGCACTGTACCTACTGGTCATCATTGATGATTACTTGCGGTTCAATCAAGCCTACATCCTCAAGGGCAAGTTGGATGCAGAAGAAAGGATCATAGGTTATGTCCATGAGATCAAGAACCAGTTCAGCATTGTTCCTGGCTTCCTGCACTGCAGCCAAGGAGGGGAAGTTTGCTCACTCAAACTTGGAAACTTTCTCTCTACGCAAGAAATAGTACTCAAGAAAGGCCCATCCAACTCCCCCCAAACCAATGATCTTGCTGAATGGTTTAATCAAACCATCCTCACAAAGATGTGTTTCCTCCTTGCCTAGTCCAAAGCCCCAATCAATTACTGGGACAAAGCAGCCAAGTATTCTTTGATGCTGATAAAACTGTTTACTTCCTCCACGCTGGATTTAAAATTGCCGGTTAGCACCTTACTTGCTGTGAACTGAATGGTAGAGCCAGTCTGGGATGTACTAACCCTGATACTGTTTGCTCTTAAGGTGCATATACACAGCTTGCCACCGTCCAAGGTTGAGATCAGATCAAAGCCCTTGCTGTTCCTGGGTTACAAACCCTATTCAGACGCGGGCCGTTTTCTGAACCCAAACAGGCTTCAGGTGGTGGTAAGCCATGACTTTATGCAAACCATTTTTTTTTTATCTCTCCAATCACTCTCTGAAGAAATCCCCGCCTTGCTCCCACAGTGTAACACACTAAGCCAACAAACCCCAGATGTCCAGACTACCAATGATGTTCCAACCTCAACCAGACAAAAACAGGGGAGTCGCCCTGAACCCAAGGGGCTGGAAACTTTCACTCCGCCACCCACATCTTTTACTTCTTCCATCCCCGCAGCCAGCAACTCACCCCATGCATCCCCCTCAACTTCCACAGTCACAGCGCCTAAAGGAGATTCATATGTCCCCTACTACAAGAAAGCCCCAAAAAATATCTCAGGCGTCATTGACGTCAGGGCTATCTTGTCAACCTCAAGACAGTGAACCAACCGCCATGATGATGAGGAACAAGTGGATGAGGCGCACATCACCAAAGTTGTCTCCGTGCTGGATGCAATGGCCAACCCAGATGAACATCCAAAGTGGATGGAATCAATGACCACAGAGAACCAGTTGTTGTTAATGCACAAGAGGGGCACCCTGGTTCCAAGGCCAAGCAACAATAAGGTAATTGGTGGTATGTGGCTCCTAGTGTGTAAGAGGAACAATTTTGGGGAAGTCACCTGTGGCAAGTCTCATTGGGTTTTCTTGGGGAATCATAAAGAATACCCCAAATACTATCTTGATACTTAATTGTCCATAGGTTGCAGCAAATCCCTCAAAACCCTTCTCTCAGCAGCAGTGCAACATGATTGGCACGTATTTGAATTCAAAGTGAAAACTGCCTTTCTCTATGGCAATATCAATGCGGTTGTGCATGTGTCACAGGTTGCTGGTTTTGAAGTACTGGGCAAGGAAGACTGGTTTTGGATACTGAATAAGTCCCTGTATGATACAAAACAGGCCCCAAGGTGTTTGAGGTCTCACATGTCCAACACATTGAAGTCCCTGGGAATGGTGCCATTGGTGGGTGAAAATTAAATATTTGCAAACAAGTCAAAGTCCATCTGGTTACACATCCATGTTGACAACAGGCTGATATTTGGGGAGAATTGGGATGAAATTGAGCGGTTCCTGAAGTATCTTGGGGGCAAGTACAAGATCAAACTCCAAGAAAGGCACTCTCAACATCTGGGCTACACCTTAGAGTGGAAAAACAATGGATTGCTCAAGATTCATCAACGGGACTTCACCAAAAAGGCATTAGCAGAATTTGGTTTTGAACAGCTCAAAAAAGTGAAGGCCCTGGCACCAATGAACATCCATGATGTGATTGCACAGGAATCACCTGAATTTGACACCAAAACAATGCAAAAGGCTATTGGCAAAAAAATCCACCTTGCAATCCACACAAGAAAAGACATTCAATTCACGGTCAGCCTGTTATCTCAGTTTTCAAACAAACCCACTCAGGCCCACTGGAAGAAGTTAAAACATCTGTTCAGGTACTTACAAGGGAAAAATTAGGTGGGGGTTCTCTTCACAAAATCAACCAATCCAGGTGATCAATTGTGTGGATGGGAAGACGCTGCCTATGGCCAATCCATCATGACACAAAAGTCCACCTCAGGGTATTTAGTAAAACTTTATGGTAATCCAATAAGCTGGACAAAAAAGAAAGAACCAATTATTTCTCAATCCACAACCAAAGCGGAATTTGTGGCCATCAATCTATGCGCTAAACAGATAAGGTGGCTCTCAACACTCATACTTGGCATTGGTGTTTCAATCTCAAAACAAGGATCAACAATGATAACCAAGGGGCTCATTTCATAAGTAAGGAGGCACACCTGAATCCCAAATCATGGCACATTGAGTTAAGGTTTCATTACTTACGGGATTTAGTGGCTAAGTCACTACTATCAATTGAGCACACATTGTTGGATAACATGATCACAGACATCCTCACAAAACCTCTTGGTTTTTTCAAGGTGGTACAAGTGTGTCTAAAGCTACACCTGACCTCTTCAGAATCTAGTAGGAGTGTCAAGTGAATATCCCACAGTCTTGGAGTGCCCAGGCACTTACCTAAGCCCCGGTGGTCCCTACTCTCAAGGTGCTCTGTGAGAGGCCATGCAGTTACGTAATGGGACAAGGTCCCTACTCTCCTTGGCCCACATACAGAGCCTACCAATGGAATCCAGAGTTCTCCTTATGCCTCCAACTGGCCCTCTCTCCCCCTCATCCTTCCAACTCTCCATTTCTTGGTCCTCATTGTACCAACTTCCCATTCCCAGTCTGTCCACCAGTCACTGCCACCATAGACATCTGACAGCATACCCGAAGAACCCCAGCACTCAAGATCAATCACTCAGCATCTGTTGCAGGTTTCAGGAGAAGAAATGACTAATTACAGGGCAGGGAGAGTATCACACTCTGTACTCCTGGTCCATTTTCTATCAAGAATTCTAATTGATTGGCTTCATCATTTCCTTTTCTTTCTTTCTCTGTCTGTCTTAATCTGTTCCTACTGTCATTACTCTAGTCTGAACCATTAGTTACAACTCACCTCTTGTCTGTGACCATTACATCTAGTCTAGAGTGCACCCAGATTGGGTAACCTAACTTTCTCACCTTTATACTTTCTGCTTTCATCTCATACCATTCTTCATTGCCTTACTTAAAATCATGTATTGATATACTTCCATCAGTATATACTACTACAAGATTTAATTACCGGATTGAAATAAAGAGTCTCAACAATACTTCAAAAATACATACATAACCCATCTCTTTCCCTGCTTTTTTGTTCCTCATTCCAGAGAATCCCCATTTCCTTATCCAGGAATTTCATATTTTTGGCAATGACTTTCCCCTTTGGTTTGGAGTTTGAAGTCAAATTTGGCTTGGAGTGTTTTGGATTTTTCAAGTGTTACTTTGAAGATTTTTCCACCTTTGGAGCCAAGGGCAACAATCCATGATTGTTTTTTCAAGAGTGTTTCTTGTTGGTATAGCCATTATCAAGCTTTATCACCTGGTAAATTACCTGCTGAAGGGAGGTTATCTTATGTCCCCCAACTGGAAGCTGTTTGATTAGGTGTTCTGGTAAACTCTTTCAAAAGTGAAATAAAAGTTCTGTTCTTTTTCATTGGATGAAAGACTGCAGAGTTTGAAAATGAGAGATATAAACAGAAAATGTACTATTCTCCTTCATAACTAGTCTATTAAGTTTTTATTTGGTGTTTGGCATTTTTTTGGTTTTTTCAAACAGGGTGAACAGTTGCTGATAGAACTTGTCCCAATTTTTCAGAATACAAGTAATACTTGTATTTGAAAATAGTTCAAGTTACAGTTCAATCCACTTCAATGCTCCACCTCCTAAAAAGGAAGATGCATACATGAATTTGTGTCTTTTTGAGGGAAAATTATTGGGATCTTTTGAGAAGATCATTTTAAACGACTGTAAGTAAGATCTAAGTTTATGGGAGTTTTCCCCTGTAAAAGTGTCAGGCTTCTTCATTCCCAGAGTAAATAATCTGGGACCACTCACGATAGGTTGCAAGCCATTTTGGTTAAGAGCCTGTATCAAAGCAGAGAGAATATTGAAATTTTGTGCCTTTGGAGAACTAGTGAAGAGCCTTTATTCACTGCAAGTCAAGTTTTCATTGGAAGAGTTTTTGTAGCCCTTTGTTTCCTCAAGATGATCCACTGGAGCTTCTGGTTGAGGGCAAAGGGGATTCTTGAGAGGCTTAACCAAAGGATATTTAGAGGAAGGGACTGGATCAAGGGGTTTTCAGTCCTGTGAAGTGCTGGATCTCCCTACCCAATATACTCATTATTGTAAGGGGTGAGGGACACTTTCCCACTTGAGCAAGTATGTGAAATTTTAAAAGAAATCTACCATAGGGCACAACTATGATAGATGGATTTAGTTATTTAATTTACTGTCACAGGCCCACCCCATGTACTATAGGGCAATCTTAGATGATCATGAGCACAAATGAGGTTGATGAGTGCAAGGGATAAGTTCAAAGTAGCAAGGCTAACTGCAAATTGCAAACTGAGGCTTGATGGCTCAAAAAACATCAAGAATAATGAGTTTTTCCAATGGAAGGAAACCAAAGCCAAGCCCAATTTGATTGCTTGTTTTAGTAAAATGCAAGAATGTATGAAATTAACAAACTGAGGAGAAAATCTTCAGGCAGGCGGCTTAGCCTTTATAAGTTACTCCAATGGTGACTAGATACAACCTGATGGGTGGCTACCTACATCTAGGAAGCAATTAAGCAATTTGGCCTATCAGAGTTAGCAAACCCATCATTAGAAACCAACCATTTTTTTTGACCAAACCCGCCATTTTAAATGGCCGGTTTCTGAAATACACATACCCCCTAACTGGTGTATTCCAAAATGGCGGGTTTCATGAAAATGGCGGATTTCAAAAATCAAACCCGCCATTAAACCAGCCATTTATGCATTATCATCCATCCACCATCCATAAAATCTAAAACACCCATCCACATCAGCAAATTCATACCAATCCCATCTCCATTGCTTCAGGCACATCTCATCTCTATTGAAGGGATGGAGATCCCTTCACAACTCCATTGATTCACATCTCTATTGCTTCACATCTCCATCTTCACACAAACCCCATCATCATCTCATCACCCCACATCAAATCACCATCTTTCTCAACATTTCCAATTAAAATTCCATCCAGAAAGTTGAAAATGCAAAAAAGCTGACTCAACTTTTGATAGTATTTGACTCCAATTCAGACTCCAATTCAGACTCCAATTTGGAATCAACTTGGTTGGCTTTGAATGCTCTATTACAAAAGCAATACATGGTTCCAAGAAGACAAACTTTCCACAAAACTATGTATGAAAGGCCAAAGCTTCATCTCCTCCCCAACTTGAGCTTCCAGCAATTTTTCCAAACTCTATTGCCTTCATTCATAAAATTTTTGGAGATGATTGAAGATCACCACATTTTCCAGAAAAATTCTTGGAATCCTCAACATAATCCAGCTATCCAACTGGTTTTTGCTCTTTGTAGATTGGCATCAAATCAAAATGGAGCAGCAATTCATTTTTTAGAAAATCTATTCTCAGTTGGGTATGGAACCATTGACTCATACACCAAAAGAGTCATGATTGCTATCCTATCTTTCTGGGGCTCAGTCCTGTCATGGCCAACCAAAGAAGAATGCAAGGAGATATCTCAATCAATGGAGACTGAAGGATTTCCTACTTGCATTGGGTTTGTTGAAGGAACCCCCATCCCCTTGATTCAAAAACCCAAGCTAGATGGCAACCACTATTTTGATCACAAAAAAAGGAAACTGATTCATTTGTTTTTCTAATGAATTTGATAACACCTTTGATTGCACACTGACCTAATAAGTTTTGTCTGTTTTTTTAGATACTCTGTGGCACTATAACTTGTTTTCAATAACAACAATAATTTCATATCCCTTAATGCTGGCCTTCCAGGTTCTTGTCGTGATTCATAAGTGTTCAATTGGATGTGGATTGCCCAACAACCAGAGAACTACTTTGAACAAGATCAATACCTTCTGGAAGATTCAGCCTAAGCTTGTGGGAAATATTTTTTTCCAGCGTACCAGGATGTTTTGTCCAAGGATCAAAGAAAAAAAAATTTCAACTATCATCTTTCCCAATCACAAGTTTGGATTGAGCATGCAATAGGAGTCCTGAAAGGAAGATGGGCCAGATTAAGGGAAATTCAAAACCAGCTCCAAAATCCCAAAGACATCAAGTTCCTCATCCACTCAATTATCACTTGTGTAATCCTTCACAATATTCTGGCCAAAATCAGAGATTAATGGGAAAAAATATTTGAAGATGATATTCCTGTTGAGAGGAAATCTCAGATCACACGTGCTCCACCCCCTCCACCCTCACCTCTGCGGGACTTGCAACCATGTCATGTGCCTTTTGCAATCTATTAACATCTTATCTCAACTCCACCTCTCTCAACCCTCCACCTCATTCCCATTTTCTGAACACCAACTCATCCTTCAGACTTCTCACCCATCTCTCATCTCCCTGGTTCTCATCTTCTCCCTTTCCCTTTTCAACTTCTGGCCATCCATTTTCTATATCATCATCCTCTTCTCCACGCTATCTGATACCAACCTCATCCACTATCTCCTCTGCTTCCATTCACTCCACTTCCGCTTCTTCAGCCATCTGCTTACACTCACCCCCTTTCCCAAACTTGCTCTCAACCATCAACATCTCCCAACCCACAATTACAACCCACATTTATAAATTTTACACCTCTTCATCAAAGTTGATTTCCTCTCTCATTACTGTTCGCTTGTGAGATTTTCCTTCCTTTCAGAACTTTCAAATTAAAACTTACTCACTGAGGTTCAACTTTCTCAACCTTTCTACCATGTTCCATCATTTCTATCCTAGTCCATGACTTATATTTTTGTCCTTTCTTTTGTCCTCAGAGTGAGATATTCTTTTTCATTTCCTATTTTTCTATTTTCATTGATCTTTTTTTGAGACTCTTCCTTCCAGTCTGTTGGTTCAGGAAATTCAAATCATCTAACTGGTCACAGTTAAAAGCCAAAAAAAACTCACACCAATCAACCAAACCACCAATGGCTTCAACTGGACCAGAAGATCTAAATTCCCCGCTTCTCTAAACTCCCACCGACTCCATTCCCATCCTTAAAAAAAACTAACTTTTCACTATGGCGCTCCAAACTCCTGACAATCTTTGCTCTCAAGGGAATAGCTAAGTGGCTTCAATCATCCAAACCCAATAAATGCCTGAATGATGTAAATCTGGAACTCTTCTGATAACTTCTTGCAAAGCTGGAAAACAGGATGTATATCAACTGTGTCAAGGAATTTCATCTAACTAACAGTATTGAATTATGGAAGTCAATTAATGAATTCTATGCTTCCTTGCAAACAGCTAATTGATCCCAAGTTTTCTTCAATTTCTTTAACCTCCAATTTGATACCAAATTTGTTGACAAGTTCATCATGGAAGTAAAGGCCTGCCTGATTCAAATCTCCAAAATAGGAATCCAGATGGACAATTATATCATTTCCTACCTAATCCTTTGAAAGTTCCCTCCCCAACTCAAGCATCTCAAAACTACAATCACGCACTCCCTTGGAGACTCAAAAATTAATGGAGATCTTGTGCTTTGGCACTTAAATCAGATAAAGAACAATATAGCTGCTGGTACCTATGCCTCTGGCATGATGAACAACGCAACAAGACAGGAAGTCATCAAGTGCAAATCCACATGGCACAATCCTCAATCATCTCACCCCACAAATTTGTGTTGGTGGTTGTATCCACCTTAACACCAGGACAAAATCAGAATTCAACAAAATCTCAGAACTCCTAAAAACCAGCCAATACCAAACCTGCCTCCGCAAATCTCTCTTACACCTTTGCTATGACCAACTCAAGATGACTGACCAAAGATTCCATCATTCTAGACTCAGGAGCCTCTAAATCAATTTTCAACTCCATGGACTTCTTTAAAAACCTTGAGAAAGACAATACAGAAATCCAAACTGGAAAGGAGAGCACTTCCCTGACTTCTAAAGGCATTGGAACAGCCAAAATCATATCAGACAATTGCACGGTATTGCTCAAAAAGTCCCTCTTTGTACCCCACCTGGCAGCAAATCTAGTCTTATTATGTTAGCTATTGAACAAGGGTTGCTCTCTCCATTGATCCGGCCCAATAGGTTTTGTTTTGAATTTTGAAGGCACAGCAATTCTTTTTGGACAAATCAAAGACAACCTCTTGGTCATCAGAGACTTCTTGCTTCCTGAGTCAGACCTGGCCTACTCATTCATCAGCTTATCCACCATTCATAAACGCTTTGGGCACATCAATATGGATCAGACAAAGCTTCTCTCAAAGTACTTTCCTCAGATCAAATGGGAAAACCCAGGTTAAAAATCTTGCACCCTTGGAAAGATCCATTGTTCATCCTTCCCCAACCACATTCCCTCTCATTCAAAACCTTTTTCTTGAATTCATGGCAACGTCTGCGGGCCAATTAATCCCATCTCCAAAACTGGAAACCGGTACTTTCTTCTCCTCACAGACAAATTCTTGAGCTTCAAAACCTGCCTCCCAATTAAACACAAGTCTGATGTCACTGAAGAAGTAATCAAATTCATCAAGATCAACGCCAACAAGTTTGGCTACCAACTCAATCACTTTCACTCCAACAACAGCAGTGAATTTGTTGACTATAGACTGTCCACATTTCTCCCTGACCTGGGTATTGAGAACACCACTTCCAAACCATACACTCCGCAACACAATCCAATTGCTGAATGCAGAAATTGCACACTTGTTGAATCAACAAGGACCGCACTTGTTGACATGTCCATTCTGGCCAACTTGTGGAATGAAATCTTGCTTGTTTGCAGGGATGTCCTCAATCTGGTCCCCTCCAAAACTTCAAGACAGAGCCCATCCAAGCTATGGCATCGAGTGAAACCCAAACTGAACCTGATTTGTACGCTAGGCTCAAAAACCATTCTCCTCAATCTGCGCCACAATCTTGGAAAGTTTGAGAAGAAGGGTTGGGAAGGTATACTTTTAGGACACAATCTGCATCTTAACTCCTACCAAATCTTTGTCCCTGAACTCGGAGAGACTGTCCGCTCAAAACATGTCAAAATCTTTGAGGGCATGAAATTAACTGACCAACCTTCCCCTTTTGAATGCCCCTTTGAACCTCTCCTCAATCTTGATTCCAATCTTCTTGATAAGCTATCCTCAATCAATCACAAAAATAAATTTAATACTCCAATTGACCCAACTACTGTCTCAACTTCCGGCTCCCAACAGACCTCACGCAAAATCTCCAATCCTGAAACTTTAGAAAGCTCTTCCAGAAGTGGCCAATTTCTCTCTCAGCCATCCAATGAGAAGGAGGTCCTGAATCAATTAGCCCCACCTACCAGAAGCTTGAGAGATTGATCCACCATCCATCAACCAGAACAACCTCTCAAGAGAAATCCCTATAAACTACAACAAAGTGAAGCGCTCACCCAACTGTGAAAATTGGGTAAAAGGCATGAACAAGGAACTCAGTGGCATTGAATTGATGAAGGTCTGGACTCGATTTCATAATTTACCTGAAGTAAAGAAGGCTCTCTTGACAGTCTGGGTTTATGACTAAAAGCTAAACCTGACAGAGACAGTCTCATCTTCAAGGCTAGATTATGTGTACAGGGATTTTGAAAGCTTGAATTCCTAGACTATGGCAAAACCTATGCTCCAACTGGTCAAATCACAACCCTTCAAACCATTCTTGTGTGCGCCTACCTTCATGGTCTTTTGGTTGTTCAAATGGATATAAAATCAGCCTTTCTACATGCCAAATTGGATGAAGACATCTAAATCAAGTCACCTCCCAGCTATGAAACCTCATTTCCTTTTTTCAAATTAAATAAAGCTCTATATGGATTAAAACAAGCTCCAAAGAGCTGTTTTGAAACCCTTAAACATTGGATCCTCAGCCAGAAATTCATTTTCTCCTCCTCCAATCTGTGCCTTTTCATAAACCAATTGACTCAAGTTTACATTTTCTGCTATGTTGATGATCTTGTGATCATAGGCAACTCGGAAAACTTCAGGAAGGATCTCCAATCTTACTTCTCCATATCATACAAAGGACCCTTGTCAAGAATTCTTGGGAATTAAATATCTGACTCCCCATCTGGACCATGTCTTCACCAACCAACCCACATTGTCACTTCCCAGTCTGAAGTGGGACTCACCAATTCAAAACCCATCAACACTCCTATGACTCCAAACATTGTTCTCAAACCTGCTACCAACAATGATGCCTCAAAATTTGCAGCTCTCAACATCAACTATTGTTCATCTACTGGCTTCCTGAACTTCATTTCCACCAGAACCAGACCTGATCTTTCATAAGCCATCTCATCATTATCCCAATTCAACACCAAACCTGGTCTAACTCATTGAACTGAATCCAAACATGCCTGGCAATACATCAAGACAAAGCGTGACTGGGGTCTTCGCCTCAAAAACAATTTCGACAACTACAATCTTGAAATTTGGAGAAATTCAGACGGCGGCAATGACCCAATCTATTGAAGAAGTCACACCGGTTATCTGGTGCTTCGTTATGGGTGTGCAGTGTCCTGGCACAGCAAGCTTCAGTCAAAGGTCTCGCTTTCCTCAACCAAAGGAAAACTCAAGTGTCTAGTTCTGGCAATGCAAGAAAATATCTGGATAATGAACCTCCTAAAAGAACTCAATCCCTCTCTTTCCCTTACATACTGCTCTCACATTGACAATAAGGCCCTGAAAAATCTCATCAACTTTGAATCCCAGCGCAACACACTCAAGCACATGGATATTCAAGTCAAATGGCTCCGGGAACAGAAATTATCAAAATTTCTAGTTACTGAAATCATAAACTTGGAAGCCATGCTGGTATACTCCCTGACAAAGCCAGCCATCAAGCCATCTGTCCACCCTCTCACATCATACATTCTACAATCTCTCAATTGAACACAGCGGCGTGTTGAGAGGAAATCTCAGATCACACGCGCTCCACCCTCACCTCTGCGGGACTCTCCACCATGTCACCTGCCTGCCGCAATCTCTTAACATTGTATGTTTACTCCACCTCTCTCAACCCTCCACCTCATTCCCATTTTCTGACCACCAACTCATCCTTCAGACTTCTCACCCATCTCTCATCTCCCTGGTTCTCATCTTCTCCCTTTCCCTTTCCAACTTCTTGCCATCCATCTGCTAAATTATCATCCGCTTCTCCACACTATCTGATCCCAACCTCATCCACTATCTCATCTGCTTCCATTCACTCCTCTTCTGTTTACACTCACCACCTTTCTCAAACTTGCTCTGAACCATCAACATTGCCCAACCTACAATTTCAACCCGCATTGCTAACTTTGACACCTCTTCATCAAAGTCAATTTCCTCTCTCATTCCTGTTCAATTGTGAGATGGTCCTTCCTTCATTTCAGAACTTTCAAATTACAAATTACTCACTAAAAGTCAAATTTCTCAGCCTGTCTTCCACATTCCATCATTTCTATCCTAGTCCATGACTTAGAGATTTGTCCTGTCTTTTGCCCTCAGAGTGAGATATTCTTTTTCATTTCCTATTCTTCTATTTTCATTGTTCTGTTTTTGAGGCTATTCCTTCCATTCCGTTGGTTCAGGAAATTCAAATCATCTAACTGTTCAATTCCTGATCTGCCTCAAGTCATCCCTGTATTATCTTGTCCATCATCTTCTTCTATGAGAGAGCAGATTTTACCCCTCACCCTTTCCCACTTTAATGAGTAATTTTTTGTTTTGAAATAGGTAAAAAAATGGTTTTTTGTTTTGGTTGTTCAACCAACAATCCTAGGCTGACTCACTCAATTTTTTTTTCTTAGAAAAAACTGACCCAGCACCTCACCCAACCACACAATCCACCTCACCCCACCAAACCACCGGTCTACTCTCCTCCTCACCCACCACCTCCTTCTCAACCAATACCTCCTCCTCACCCGTCACCACCTCCTCACCCACCACCACCACCTCACCCACCACCACCACCTCCTCACCCACCACCACTGTTTTTTTTTGGTTTTTTTTTTCAATCCCTCAACTGCTATTGGTGAATGTCCAATTCTTCTCCCACCCCCCTCAAAATGTTACACAAATAATAAATTCCTGTCTTGTTCCTCACCAATAGCTTAGTATAGGATTGGGAGGGAACAAGATGGAAGGAGATGGCTTGAAAAACATACAGAAAGGTGGGAAGAGTAGGGCTGCTTTCCAAAAGAGGCTTCAATCATGGGATTCAGAAATGTCTTTGGAAGTTTATGAGGAATGTATTAATGAAAGGGTTGTCTGGTCTGATCAAAAACCAAATCCTTTGGATCTGTACCCTTCCATTGTTGCAGAAAAGAAAAATAATAGTCCAAAACCCACCCAGGATGAGTTTGAACAAGCCAAAAAAACAATCAAATCCTTCCATTTCTTCCACTGTGGAAAAGTAATTGTCCTTGATAAATCTGATCACCAATCCCTGGTTGCAATAATCAAATTTGTGCCATTTGATGAACTCTCAGATCAAGATAAGAAGGACATCAACTTTGTCACCACTTTCCTTCACTGTTCAAAGAAATTTGTCAACCCAGTCGGTCCTTCAAGAGCCTGGGGTGGAAAAATGTGGGCAATTGGATGGCAAAAATTGAAGGGTCCCTTTGAGTAATTTGGACGCTATGTGAAGAAATCATCTATTCAATTTTCCCCTCCAGAGTATGATTTTCTCAATCTTAAGGCAGACAAAGTCTCCCAAATTTTAGGACAAATGTTTTGCCATTTGGCCAGGCTTCTCTTTGAATCAAACCATGAAATAATGAAGGACAATGGCATCCCCTCCTTCTCATCACTCAAATTTGGATCTTGGCCTACTCAATTTGACTGCTCTCCGCATGTCACCTTCACATCCAACTCGTTTAACAACTCACCTCACATTTACAAAGGTCAAATCTCTGAGTATTCCTTTTTACTTGCAGTTAAAACCAGGAAATCAAAGAGATTTCTTATTGAAAACAGCAATGAAGATCAAGTATCTGATGGCCAATTTGTTTTTCCTGACCTGGGCTTTGGAATTGACTTCAAGCAAAAAGGTGTGTTCAAAATGGTTTGGGCAGCCAATAAGTACAAGCACTGTACGTTTCCTGCTGTGGAGACTGCCACTCATACAAGAATGGAAATGTCAATGAAAATCAACAAAAAAACTAGAAACACTTGCAGGGCCTTGGGCAGTGGGAAAATATACTCCAGCAAAAAAAATATAAATAAAAATAAAAAATATTTTTTTATTGGTGGGGTTAAAAAAAGTCTTAAGCATTTTTGTAATCAAAAATGATTTTTTTTTCTTTTTAAGTTTTTCATCAAATAAAATATATTTACAATCCCAGCATTTAAGTAAACAGCTTTAATTCATCTACTGTTCTTCTGCTACCAATGTATGCTGCAGCCATTGACCACTTATACTTTTTTTTGGTTGCCAGTTTTTCCCTCTCCATTTTCAGTTGCGCTTGCTCTTGATCCTTCTCCTTTTCCTCTTTTTGAAATTCTAGCTCAACCTGTTTCAACTTCCACTCAGAATCCCATTTTTGCTGATGAGCCAAACTCTCCGCTTTCTGCTTTTGAAAATCAATAGCCAGTTGACAATCCCACTTCTGCTTTTCAAACTGAAGTTTTTCAGATTCAATTTTCAATTTCACTGTTTTTCAGAGGGGAATAGGAATGAGTTTGATTTTGAAAGCAAGGAGAATCCAATGGGCTTACTTGAATCTTGCTTCTCCATGATCTCCTCAAAGCCCAAAACATTTAAATTGTTTCTCCTCTTTTGAATTCTATTGGGGTTTATGTTGATTGAATTAGAGGCCTTTTGCTTTCCCTTTGCAGAGGAGGTTTGTGTGGGAAAATCATTGCTCTAATTTGAAGGGGATGTTGGAGGCCCCATTTGCTTGAATTTTTGGCAATTCAGGAATGGATGAGCCTGTTTCTTTCAAATCTAAATCAGTCAGGACTAACTGGACAGAAGAGAAAAGAACTTGGTTCCTTAATTGAGGAGATGTTGATGGAAATGGTGATACGGGAATGACATCCTCCTCATTGGCCAAGTTCTCCAGTTCTTCCACCCCAGGAAGAGAGCAATCCAAGGAAGGAGGGGAGGGTTCCAAGGTTGGGGTTGACTCCTCAATCAAAGGCAATTAGATGTGATTGGAGCTGATTGTGTTTGAATATCCTCCTTGGCATTGGATGGGGGCCACTCATAGGTTTCTTCAGGATCACCATTGCTAGGCTGAGCATCCCCAGCCAAGTCCTCAGCGTCAACTGAATCGGATTGTTGGGCATCAAAAGCAGCTGGGGGGTGATTTTGACCTTCTTTCCAAAGATTTCATCCATTTTAATATAAAAAGGACAAATGGAGTCCAACTTATCAACCACCTAGTTGATTCCCTTGGCTTTGTCAGAGTTGGTGATACCAAAGCCAGTGGAGATTGACATGGAGTGGACCTTTTTGTACTTGGCTCAATAATTCTTGAATTTATCCCTCATCTGTTTGGATGAAAGATCTAGCCTACCTTTTGTTTTATTCTTGAGTTCATTGGCCATCAGGAGAAAAACATTGACCTTAGAGGATGGAGTTTGGCCAATGTGTGTTTCATTGTTGTATCCAAAGAAAGCCTTGTAGTTGGACAGAATTTTGAGCCAGTTTACCAGGATAATTTGATCAGCTCTCTTGAGATGACTTGAGCCTTTGGAAGCTGATGGGAGAGGATTTTTGGATGTTTAGTTACTGGGGGATGTTTCTGTTGGTCCATTGGATTGTTTAGTGGACTTTCAGGGGGAGGATTCCTGAGGGGCCATTTAAAAATAGTAAGAGGGATGAAGGGATGAAGGGCTATGAGAGTGTTGAAGTGGTGAGAGTGATGATGTGATTAGAGGATGAGATTGATGAAGAAAATAGAATAGGAAGAGATGAGAGTGATGAAGTGACAAGAGGGATAAAGCAATGAGAGTTAGGATTTGATGAAACTGATAAACGGATTAGAGGAATGAAGTGATAAGGATAGAGATCTGATGAGAGTTAGCTGGATGTGATGAAAGCAATAAGCAGATGACAGGGATGAAATGATCAGGATAGTGATCCAATGAGAGTTAGCTGGATGTGATGAAAGTGATAATTTGATGAGAGTAATGAAGTGATGAGGATAGTGATGAAGAGATGAAGAGAAATGAATCAAATTTTTTTCCAATGAGGTTGGAGTTAGAAGAAGGTGGGAAGCCAGGGGTGGATGATGTGGACAGGTGGTGGAAGCCTTTAAATACTTTATTTGAAAAAACCCACTTATTTCCAGGTAACTCTGACACATCTGATGTGAAATAAGTGGTTTTTTTTGATTTTTAACGGCGGGTTTGAAATGGCAGATTGGGTTTGAAAGCTGCCATTAAAAAATGGCAGGTTTGCTTAACTATGATATTCCCTAATGAACGCCCTAATGAATGAAAGCAAGTTAATGGGAAAATGAAAAACATTACAGTTGTTTCCAAGATTTTAGCATAGGTGCAAGACAATAGAACAGGAGTGTATAGAGATGTAATGGATGAGACAAGGAAGGAATGACATGTAAGGAAAATATGAATGAACAGACATAGCAATGCAGGGAAAGGGGCTAGTCCATTTGCAAACTATACCATTGTTTTGGCTATATAGGCATGGGTGCAAACTAGTGTTATTTCTTGACCAAGAATGGAAGTCCAAGGGCTGATTATACCCAAGGGAAGAAGAGCAAAGGTTGAATGGATGTTCAACAGGATTAGATTTAAAAGCAAAGATTCACTAGTATATACTGAGTTTCCAAGATTGGAAGGTTGTTACACAAGCCAGAGTAAATAAGTCAATGGCACCATTGATTTTGTGCTTTATTTGTGTCACACTTATTTACTTAGGTAGATGTTACTGAGTAAAAATGGGGGAGAACAACAGAAGCTGGTGAGGTATTACTGCCCCACTTTCCGAGTTGTGAATCTGTTTCAATTTCTATTTTTCCTATGTAAAAAAAAATCTGGGAAACTTGCTTTTGTTCCATACTTTCTGCATCATTTAACCCACGGTCCTAATGAGATGATCAACCAGTAACTTCTGATGGTGGTTGTATGATAGGTAGCAATTGCCTAATATCCCTTGCTCTTTCAGGAAAACTGCTAGGGTCTTGTTTTCAGATTCCCCTTCACAGTTTCTTTTCAGGAACCTGAAATAACCGCTGATTTCCAGCTCCAGTTTTTTATTTTGGAAATGATTGTTCTAGGGGTATTGGATTTTATTTTTTCAGGACCTTTAAAAAAGAGGATCAAGTGTCTGTGCCATGTATATTCATAATAAAACTGCCATCCTGGTAGGTTTTACCTTGAAAGGGCAAACCAGATTGACAGCCTTGACTTGTAAATTGTCTGTTTTCATGCCCAAAATTTAGATTGATTCAATCTTTGTGACTTTGATCACCAGGCCTGTGGGAAAGTGTATTTGACCATTTGTAATTACTTTGTTAAACCAAAGCCTATATTTGCCTTTATCATCCTTTGGATGAAGTTCAGGCCAGAATTTTCCAAAATAAAACCCTGTTCCAGAACAGAAGCTTATTCTCATCACTATTAAAGTCTTTCCCATTCCACATATAGGTACTGGTTCATTAAATGGAGTAATGAAGGTGAAACTTTAGCCATTTGTATCAAAAGGTTTCAAGTAATGGCAGGGGGCATGGGGTGAACTTGATTTCCTTCTTTCAGGATGACCAATAGTGTGGGGATTTGGGGAATATGGGTTTCAGAAAAATAATCAATCATTGCAGAAAGGGGAATGTACCACATAATCTTTCTGGCATCAAACAGGCATGATAACAAAAATTTGGAATTGGATGAATATGGTACAAAAGAATCTTTTTCTACATCATAGGCAAACATCTCTTCATTATGTTGTAGACTTGCTAGTAAGCTCAGACTTCCCTGCGCTTCTTTTCTATACATAAACTCATTTAAAGAAAATATGGTTCCATTGTCCCTGCAGAAACTTGAGGACCCAAAACTGGTGATTTGGTTGGCATGTCCTTTGGTTTCTCCTATGAGGGGGAATGGTTTTCTACAAGGGTTGAAATTCTGTAGGAGGTACATGCTGCCTTCCAGGCTATGTGATGCACCAGTTTTTATTCTTGGCAGGCAAAATATGCCATGGCTTCTGCCAAGGTAGTTGAAATACATCTGAGACAAAACGTTTTGAAGATATCCCAGCTCAATCATCCTTTCATTTGATGATAAGGGCGGGTTCTTCTTTTTCAAGTCTCAGTGAGTCATTGTGGAGGCATATATTACTCTGCTTGTTTCAAGCCTAGTATTGTCTGGTGGCACCAGCAGAAAGGGAACCCAGTAGAAAAAAAGGTGGAAGCTTTCTATTGGTGACTTGCAGGTAAAATGCAACAAAAATGGTTTATATGGCTGGGATGGCATTTCAAGAGGCATTGTTTAATATTTGTTGAAAAAGAATTCATTTTAATTTATTTAATCCACTCTTCCTCTCTCGGATATTCCTTTTTACATGATTTTTCAATTCCCAGTCCCAGAACTTGGCTTCCCAAGCAGCATATAACAATATTTCCTGCTCCCATTGATCCTCCTGTAGCTTCTTAGGTTAGTACTCCATATGATATTTTATTTCCAGTGTGGTTTGAAAAAACCAGCTATATTGAATAGTAGGTGATGAAATCTAGACTGAAGAAGGCAGGAAGAAGAGTGAAGAAGTGTTTTTAAAAGATTGGTTTGATCTTGCTCATGCTAAAAGGAGCGGATCAGGTGGCTCAGAGGAAGGGGACACTTGGAATGTATTGAAGAACTGATGATTGATTTAAGCTGAAGGAGGCAGGATTTAAATAGTAAATACAAGCCATAATCCAACTGGGTCAAAAAGTGTTTTAAGGAAAAATGAGTAGTAAATAATGAATGTGTGCATAGCCAGAGAGAAACCACATAGTCAGTGAAATATTAAAGGAAAAAAAACAAGAGGATATCACAAACAGAGGAGGCCTTAATTCAAGATGATCTGATACATTAACAAACATTGAATTAAGAGAAGAAGATGATAAGGAAGGAGGTTCTTAGAGTCATGAAACAAATATAACAGCTAATGACTCAGGGTTCTTAGACTACAATAGTTTGATCAGAGTTATATGACACACTACTCAAACTAGCATTCTTCAAGACATGTTCATAAATCAACCTTGAAATAAGCAACCAAAGATAACAACTGATTGGAGAAGCAAGAGGAGATAAAGACCATAATGCTACTAATTTTATGAAGTTATAACAATTATTGAGTAGTTAACATGTAAGGAGTGTAATTTGTTTAAAGGTTGAAGGACTTAAGTTCAAGCAGAAAAAAGCAGAATTCCAACAGTAGGTCTGCTCCTAAATTTTTGGAAACAAGAGGTGAATACCCCTGAAGTTTTCCTAAGATTTGGAAGCAATTGGTCCCTTTCTTCTGTAAGTAGATGAGCATGCCATTCAAGCAGAAACCTGAGAGTGTGAGAGAGGGGGGGAGAGAGAGAGAGAGAGAAAGAAAATGAGAAACTTCATTCCTTTCTTTCATGTGCCTTGGAGCATTTATCCAATATGCTATGATGATCTACCTACAACTGGGAGTTGAGATCAAGGTATACGACACCCCTCTCAACACTAAACTGGTTACACAAAAAATCTGACAACAATAACCCTAACTTCCCACCCTATCCAGCCCTCAATTTCCACCTGCCATTATGTTCATCTAGGTTTTTACTTCTCATGGTGTGGCCTTGCCAGCTCCCATGTTTGATTTTCTATCCCCAGATAGCCCTGTGCAACAATCCTGCTCCTGCCTTCCCCAAATTAGCAATATCTACAAAACCAACAGGATATGCTTCATTTCTTGGTTTTTTTTCCCAGAGATGATTGAAGATCTACCACATCCAATGCTGAGCCAACCTGGCACTGGATGCTGAACCCACAGCAGCTATTTCTTAGCCAGCCACACACCCAATGCTGAGCATGCAGACTGCACGCAGTTTCCTATTGCAAGGCTATATAATGCCACCACAACTCTTCAGATAAAGTTTCACCAATATTCTTTCAGCTTTGTACACTTGACTTGTATAATTGGCCTAGGCCTGAAATTTTATCAAGAAATATACAAAAACCCCAGAATTTTCCCATAGTGAGTTTGAAATTAGTGTTCCATTATTCCCAGAACCATTTATTGAGTTTGGCCAAGACACACACCATGGACATGGTTTTTTTCCAGAAATAATCCCAGAAAGTTTTGCCATATGTTCATCTGACCTGCCCAACTTTTTTTGTGAAACTTCTGTTTGAATTAATTTTAAATGAGGTGGCTGAAGGGGAAATCTTGTAACTCCTGGATGAGGTTGGTTTTTAGCGTTTCCAGAACAATTTGCGTGCAAATTTTGTCCAGTAAGGTGTCATTGCATGGTTGGAAGAAGAAATTTTTTTCCAAAACATGCTCTGCCACACATTCCTTGAGGTTTCAGGTCCACTTTCTCACATCTTTGCCATCATAGCCCCAACATGTTTTGGTTCAGATTCAGGTTGGGTTGAGGCTGAATTTGCTGCACAGGTTGCTTCCTTCTAGTTTTAGTCACACTTTCTCCAGGTCCAGCCTTGTCATACCCAGACTTTTGATCAATCTTTCCATTTCCACTGCATTTTGGTCTATTTCCATGGTTTCTGCCATAAAATTGCCTGGGGTTTTGTGGTCCAGGATCTATCTGGCAATATTTCTCAGGAGATGAGTTTTGGTGCCCATTTTCAATGGTTCTGTGATGATTGGTTGTTCAGGCGGGTTTGGGTTCAATGTTATGGAGGTCGTCAAACACATAAATGAGGTCATACAAATGCAGAGGAAGAAGAAATAATAGAAGAGGGGAAAAATAAAAAAATGGGAATGGGGGAGGCAATTGAAAAAAGAAGGCAGATTGGTAAAAGGAGAAAAGGGGAAATGGTTTTTAATTTTCCAGAGCTCTGCCACTCAACCCCACCTCTGAGGCTTGCAAGATGCCAGGGATTCATATGGTGCAGAAATACTTTTCTATGAGGTATGACTTGGCTTTGCATGTGACTACTGTCCTTCTGGACAAAATGAAGGAAAGGAGAAGAAGAAAAAAAAACAATAGAAGATTTTATACAGTGATACAATTTAGTTGTCATTGCAAGATCTAAGGCTCATAACCGTTTGCCTCATTTTTTTTTGGTAAGGAAAATGGGTGATATTTATTACTTATGAATCAGAATAATCTATAGCACTCTTGCTTTTTCTTGGTTAGAGGATTGTTTTCTTTTATAGTATGGCAATTATGGATGAGTGTGATACTTATGCTACACCTCTGTGTCAGGTCACTAAGATTATATAGCACTTTCTTGATAATTCTGCTCAATAAGCAGACTTATCAAGGATTTTTCCAATCAAGCCACCATCACCATGAAAGAAATAGATGCACCTTCTGGCAGGTGTAGCACCTGGGATAGTGAGTGAAACCTGTTTTGAACTTGTTTTGTTTTTGGAGTTGAAAATAAAATTGATTCCTGGATGTTCCCAGAAGATTCATGCACCATATTCATTTAATGCATGAATTGAATTGAAAATTTTTACCTAAGGAGAATAATTGGGAATTTATGTATACATTCTTAATGTTATATTTTTTAGAAATTTGGTTCAGACCTGTGTTGCATGAAAATTTTATTTGATTTTTATCAAGGCTCAAAAAAATATTATATCAATTTTATAGAAAGAAAGAAAATTTTATTTTATTGAAAAAATAAAATTTAATTCTTATTTATAGACTACATTTTTTCTTTTTGAGTTTTTGACTTATCCTTCAAGAATAGATTTCATGCTGGTGGTCATACTAATCTGGTTTCTTAAAAAGAAAAATTCAAAACTTTAGCTTTAAGAAATTTCAAAAGAATGGGCTGGATGCCCTCATATTTATAACCCAAATTTGAAAAAAATCAATGATATGAAGAACAATTATACCTTAAATCAAAGTTACTTTTAGTTTTTTTTTTTTTAGTTTTTTTTTTTTAGTTTTTTCTTTTGAATTGAGCTTTTCATCAATACATGAAAATTCATTTTTTTTCCTGTTTTCATTTTGATTTTGATTTTGATTTTGCATTTTAATTGTTGTATTTTTGATTTATCCCTTGTTTTATTTTTTTATTTTTTTATTTTTTTATTCTTTTTTTTTTTTTTTTTTTTTTTTTTTGGTTTTTTTTTTAAGGGTTTTGATTTTCTCACGCCCCCAAGCCTGGAAATCCCGTGTTTTCAACATTGCCACAACATCCCCCAACATCCTCAATGCATGCGGTAAACCTGGAAAAAAATGCGGTTTTTGGGGGTTTTCTAAAAAAAACAAGGGGATAGAAAGGAATCTCAAGCCCCTGTAGAATAACTCTGAAAATGTTTGGGAATTTTTAAGGCCTTCAAAATTTCCCTCAAAAAACTGCAAAAAAATGCTCCATGTCTCAGATGTTTTCACATTTTTGATCTTTTTTCTTTGATTACTTTGAGAAATCTGATGAGATAAAAAGCTTCAAAATATGTCAGGCCATTCAATTAATTTTTTTCCGGAATTTTAGTACTTCACTTTCCCACCAGAAAATGGGATTTACATGGAAAATGTGACATTATTTTCAATTCTTTTTTTTGTTATTTTTCCACAATATTTTCCAAATTTTCATTTTATATTATTTTAGTGCGCATTGTGAATGGCCCAGAATGATTTTCGGGGATTTATAGGATCAATTATTCACCCAAAAGAAATTGATGCATCCACAACAATAATTGGAAGTGTCTGTTTTCGGGTGCGTTTTGAAGCAATTCCTGATACCATTTTGATTCTTTGTATGGACAAACTGACTTTAAATATTTAAAATGCACTTCAAATTAAGCACAAATATATTTTTTTCATATCTTTGGGAACTTGCTTTGGCGCTCAAATATCTAACCTCAAAATACCATGTTTAAACCCCTTTTTGGGGTAGGTCCACATTTTTGGGCTCTTCTATATGAATAATCTGATATTCAACATCATTTTGAATTTTTTCCTGCCTCATACTTACCTCTTGGGGCTTTCCAATCCTCTCCTCAACCACAAAATCATCTCTCACAATCCAGAATCCACTGCCCACCACACCAATATTCACCACCATTACCAATCATCACGACTCAACACCAATCAACCAATCACAACTCACTACTCAAGACAACTCAACAAATAAAATTCAAAACTTTACCCCCACTAAATCAACCCCCTGAATCCAAAAACTCAATCAAAAATAAAAGAACAGAGTCTTCATAAAAAAAACCCATCTCAAAATCAAAATCCCAAAAAAAAAAATGTCTCAAAAACACATCAACCCACTTTTACTATCTTCCTCTGCTGCTCCTCCTTCTGCTTAAAAATCTGCTTCTGCTACTTTTTCTTCTACTGATTTAACTGATTTTTTTCACTCCCATGATTCCACCCCTTTGGCTCTTCCAACTGAATTATCATATCATTCAAAGGGGGAACTTGTGGATGCTGTTCAAGAGTGGGCTAAATCCCATGGATATTCAATTTCCACCAAACTCTCCAATACAAAGGAGAAAAGATATAATTACCAATGTGACAAATGTGGGTAATATAAACCCAATTTTGATATAAAAAGACTTTCATAAACTCAAAAAACAAACTGTCCCTGCATATTCTCTGGAGGCTTTTACAAGGGTTGAGGTCTTTGGGAAATAAAAATCCAATTCCCTGATCACAATCATCCACCATCAACTGATCCATCCACCCATCCAGTTCATACAAGGATTCAGGGTGATCAAGAACATATGGTCAATTCTTTAGCCAAAGCTGGGGTTCCTCCCCTGAAAATTCTTAATTCCTCCAATTCTAGTTTTCATACAACGCTTGATACAATCTATGAAAAAAGATCAAAAATTAAGAAAGAAAAACTGGAAGGAAAATCACCCATAGAAGCTTTAATTATTTAATTTAGAAACTCTTCTTTTACATAGGAAATCAATAATCAAAATGGTCATATTATTTCTTTATTAATTTCTCACGCAGGTTCTATCAAATTCATCAAGCTCTTTCCATCAGTATTAGTGATGGACTGTACCTATAAAACCAACAAATTTTCTTCCTGGTATTAAAAATAATAAATTAGTACAAATTGATCTTGATTGTATCATTTTTCTATATTTTTTCTCAATTTTTCATAATTTTTTCACTCATTTATTTAGAGCAAAAAACACCACTTTTGTGTTTTCAATTATAAATTCTTTGGGGAACGATAAGATACAAAAAATCCCCAGATAATTTTTTTGGGCACTTTTCAATTGTCACTAAAATAATGCAAACTGAAAATTTGGAAAATCTCATGGAAAAATAACAAAAAGAAGAATTGGAAATAATGTCTCATTTTTTATGTAAATCCCATTTTCTGGCGTGAAAGTGAAGGACCAAAATTCTGGAAATGATTTTACTGAATGGCCTGCAATATTTGGGAAATTTTTTTCTCTTAATATTTCTCAAAATAATCAAAGAAAAAAACTTAAAAATGTGACAATATTTGAGATGTGGAGCATTGTTTTTCAGTTTTTTTAGGGGAATTTTGAGGGCCTTAAAAATGGCCAAAATTTTTCAGATTTATTCTACAGGGGTTTGAGATGCCTTCTTATCCCCTAGTATTTTTGTTTTTGACAACCCCCAAAAACCGCATTTTTTTCCAGGCTTACTTTGTGTATTGGGGACATTGGGGGACATTGTGTCAATGTCAAAAATGCGTGATTTACAGGTTTAGGGGCGTGAAAAAACTCAATGCCCTCTTTTTAATGCTCTTGATTTTCATTTTATTTTTGATTCTGACCATAATTTTTTTCACAAACCTTAAACTTAAATACACAGATATTATACATGTCCATGATGTTCTGCACAAAGACATTTCCTTGGAAACAGTAATTGGAAGTATTTTGATTTGTGAAATTTATAAAACTGCAGCAATGTAGAATTTCATGCAATTTCCTCATAAAAAATCTTTCAGACTTCCCAAGTTATTTTGAGACCTTTAAAAATCTTTCCAAAAACCAAGAAAATAAAAACAACAGTCTCAATGCATTTGTTGAACTTTTCCTTTTACCTCTCATTCAATTTTCTTCTCTTGTGCTTCAAAGACTTGGAATGTTTAAAAATCAATGCAAAATCTTTTTATATTTTTTTGGTATCTGTTTGATGTATTATAAGCTACTTAAAACTGGATCCAGCATAAAAGGACTTTGAAAATCACATCCTTTTCAATATTTTTTGTTTCCATCAGGAAACAAATTTTCTGTCTTGTGAATTATTCAGGGTATCATTAAAATATTGAAACATTAAAATTATTTTTAATTTTAATAAAAGATTTTACCCTCTAAAATATTTATCACCATGAAAATAAGTGCAAATGAAAGGGGTGGTAAAAGGGGTGGTATGATTTTTTAAATGCTGTTCTTGTTACATTTTAATGAAAAATTAATAAATTTTAGGTAAAATTCAGTTAGTGTTTCAGTGAAAATCCTTCTCTATCATAGAAAAAGATTTTTATTGAAACTGTTTTTATAAATTTTTCTGTCTTTCTTTTCCTTTGAAATACCAAAATAAAATAAAATAAAATAAAATAAAATAAAAAAACATGCAAGCAGCCCAAGTACCTAAGTGATTTTTTGAAACTGGCCAGCGGGCCTTAAAAATGAATCCCGCTTTTTTATGGTTTTTTTCCCCCATTAATTTTTAACTTATTTTGCTTTAATTTTTGTTGTAGTTCTTGAAATTTTCTTTCATTCCTATCTTTTTTTTCCTTTCAATTTTCATTTTCTTTCAACAAAAATGGATTTTTTTTGTATTTTTAAGATTTATTTTGGTGAGAGTGAAAAATTTTCTAGAATTATGATGTTTGTCCTTAAACACTAGCTTTTTCTCACTAATAACTCTGTTTGTGAAGCATCATCAAAGATTCAATTTGAGGATACTCACTGCACTGGTGTCCAATCCTATATAGTAGGACAGGACTAAAATTTTCAGCTGGAATAACCCAATTTGGTCCAGTGGCATTCCCCCTCCAACTTGGTTAAACTCACAAAACCAGTATATGTAACACACACAGACCAAGGAAATGCCCATGTGTGCAAAATTTCATGGGGGCATAAAATGCTCATGTGTTTAAGAGTAAGGGTCATTAGAAAAATAATTCTGTTGATTTTTTTTTATATTTGATTTATTTTTAATTTTTGACTTTTTTTATTTATTTTTAACTCTTGTATTTTGATGGGAGAATTAAGAAAATCCTATCAGAATGTTGATGTTGCTCCTCAAACACAACTCATCCTCCCTAAAAATAATGTTTGTGAAACACCCTCAAATATTGAATTTTTGATATTCAGTTCACTGGTGTGCACTCCCATATAGTAGGGCAGGACAAATTATTTCAGTTCAAAGAACCCAAATGTGTTTCAGGATTTTGTTTTGTTTTTTTTTTGAAATTTATTTTTTGGGTGGTTTTTTTGCAATTTCTTTTTTATTTTTGTGGTTTTTCTTATTTTTTTCATTTTTTTTGATTTTTGTGATTTTTGCTGATTTTTTTGAAGGTGTTATTTTTTAAATTTGATTTTTTTTTTTATTTTTTTCTTCTCTCCATTAACATGGTGGACAACTTAGGATAAGTCATCCACCTCCCCACAGGCATTAAGATTTTTTTGGTTTTTTTTTTTTGATTTTCTTTTTTTTTTTTAAATTTTTTTAAATTTTTTTTATTCATTTTTGTGAATCATATTTTTGCCAGAAAAATGAGCAACTTGGGAAAAAATTTTCATTGAAATTACAGCTCTTCATTGCAAAAATGACCCCTGTCTGCCTCCCACTGCCCATAGGGAAGGCATGCAGGGAATTCCTGAAGGGAGGTGGAAAACATAGCCTTTCCATGTTGATGGAGAGAGAAAAAAAATTTAAATTGAAATTAAACAAACAAAATATTCAAAAAAATCCCCCAAAAAAATCAAACAAATCAAAAAAATAGAAATAAAAAATCTAAATTCCAGCTTGTATGGCAGGTGATGTTAAATTCACAACTCCAGTCTTGTGGGAGTTTTGTAGGGCCTACATGGCTAAAATGAGCTGTGTGGGCACATAGACAACTACAAAGCGCTGTTCCAAATACGCGCAACCCCTGGGGGGTTGTATAGGAGCCATTTACCCCCGGAACACAGCAATTTTGAGCTGTGTACCCCTGTACACGGCAATTTTGAGCCGTGCACTCCTGCACACAGCAATTTTTAGCCATGTACCCCTGTACACGGCAATTTTGAGCTGTTTACCCCTGTACACAGAGATTTTGAGCCATTTACCCCTGTACACGGCTCAAAACTGCCGTTTTGGGGGTGCGCAACCCCCCAGAAGTTGTGCCAGAATTTTGGGCAACCCTGGACCACACTTGGCTTCCGTCAACCTATATTTGGGATCAATGCATACTTTTTGTGCCTTTTGTTCCACACCTAGTGATTCCAAAGTGACTATAAAGTGAATCCAAAGTGAAAGTAAAGTGAAAATTGAAATCATATGAAATCCTGCAAACAATTCTTTCTCAACTTGAAAGTGAGAAAACTTTGTTTGTTCAATTGAAAGCTTTATTGAATATTGAAGTATACCATTTCATTTTTTTGCATGGGAACAGTGGCAAGCTCTCCTTCTTCTGACATGGCTTCATGGAAGGTCTACATTGATATTCCCATCAAAAAAGCTTTGGAAAAATAAAAAAAAGGATTTGGCTAATGAGACATTGGAAGCCTCAATTGCATCCTCATCCTGGGTGACAATTGAGGAACAAAATTTTTCACAGTTTGATTTGACCTCTGTTCATGAGTAACATTTTATGTTGCTGAGGCCTTTGCTGGATTTAATTTGATTGAAACTAATGGTTCCATGTAACTGAAACTATGACTTATAAAATGAATGTTTACTACATCCACTTGAACCACCCCCTGTGAGAAATGTTCCTACTAGGGAAGAGGCCCAAAACTATTGTCAAACATGGGCTATGAAGCATGGTTACACTCTGACAGTTTTAACTCAAAGAAAGATAAATATGTGGATTTGGCCTTTGATTGCCATGGTTCCTATTCAGGAAGACTTATTACCAAATGGTCTAGGCAAACTCACACAAGGAAGGTTTGGTGCAAGTTTTTAATACATGCAAGTTGCACAAAGGCAGACCCCTTGTAGCAAATCTCCTACAAAGAAACCCAACATAACCATCAACCATCTGAACATCCCTCTGTGCATCCTCAACTGAGGAGAATCTCAGGGTTGGCCTTAGATAATCTAATACAAGGCATGAATGATGGGCTCAATAAGTTGCATCTTAAGAGGAAATTGAGCAAGATTGATGGAGGGGATTATGTTGATGACCAAAAAATCTATAACACTAAGCAGAAGGTAACGCTTGCAGAACTAAAGGGGAAAAGTGTTATGCAGTTACTCTATGAACAGCTTGAAGAAAAAAGTTGGATTCACCGGTCAAATTTCAGTGGAGATGGTCACTTGGAGGCCCTGTACTTAGCACATCCTGAGGCAGTAAAGCTTTCAAAACAATTCCATCATAGTGCTATGTGGGATTGTACTTATAAGGCAAATAAGTACAAAACTTTGCTATTGCATGTTGTAGGAATGACAGCCAATTGGAAAAATTTCACAAAAGATCTTGTTTTTATAACAAAAGAAAAGTTAGAGTTCTAAAGTTGGTCCGTAAATGCATTAAAGGAGTTGGCTTATGATCCTGAGAGACTTCCAAAAGTCTTTGTGACAGACCATGAAAAAGCTCTGATTTGTGCTATTGAATCTAGTTTCCCTGAGTCATCAAGACAATCTTGCACTTGGCACTTGTCTAAAAACATACAAGCAAACTGTAAAGCGCGCTTTGTTTATGAAGTTGAAGGATGGAAAATCTTTATGACTCTGTGGGCAAAGTATGGGGCCTCAAAGACCAAGGAGGAGGAGGAGTTCAATGATGCAGAACTAAGAGTAGGTCCAAATCACTGCTTCTTATTATTCCTAGTTTTGGGTTCTGACCTTTTGACTTGTATAGTGTTTCTTGAAAGACTATGAGGATGTACTCAAGTATATGGAAAATGACATTTTCCCTATCAAATAGATGTTTGTAACAGCGTGGAATTGTATAAACCCAGATTTTGGAAACAAAAAACCATCTTGGGTTGGAGGGTCCCATGAAGCTCTCAAACAATTCCTTGCAAACTCTTTTGGAAACATGTTGGATTTTTGGAAAAGCCCTGATGGAACAGTTTTGAATCAAATTAAATTGGTTCATGCGTCAATTTATAACTCTTGAATTAAGTTAGGGAAAGTTATTTCACCTGAACAGTTACAATTGGCTTACCAATTTTCTTTAGAGGCAATTCAGCTTCTTAGGGAACAATTTGATAAATTCAAATTTGATCATGATGGCAAAGTGTGCACCAAGTCATATTCCAAGACTATGGGTTTTCCCTGTTCCCACCAAATAGGTGACCGTCTAGCATTCAGAGGATCCGTGCTACCCAAAGATGTTCATCCTCAGTGGAGGTTGGACTATGACCCTTTCAGTTCTAGTTCTGTAAGTTGGCTTAAGTTGGATTGTTCAAGTTGGATTGTTCATATAACTATGTGATTTATGCTTTTTGATTGATTATTCCTAATTGAATAATGGTTGATCCTTTTGAATTTTTCAATTTCAATTTCAATGAAATGCTAAGCATTCCTCATTTACATGAAAAAGTTAATGCAATGATCTTTGAATATCCAGATCATGAGCAAAGTGGCCTATTCAATTATATCATTCAGAAGATTGCAAAATATTGACTCAAGCCAAGACTTGAACCTAAAGGCTTACAATCAAGTAGGGGCAGGCAAAAATTGACAGATACGTGGAAAGAACCATCTTGGTTTGAGCATGTTGAAAAACAAATCAATGGAAAAAAAAGGACTAGAAGGGCTCCAAATAAGAAAAGACAAAAGATTGTAAGTCTTTTCTTTTGGGATGTGATCATTCTTTTGGTTTAATGAACTTAGTTACTAACTAATTGTGAATTGTTAGTCAAAGTTGGCAGAATCTGAATCTGAATTTCATAGTTCAGATGAAGAGAATGAAAAGGAATTGGGATCACTTTATTTGGAATCATAATCCTCTTCAGAGAAAGAGAATGTGCAGCAAAGCTCAACCAGAAGCTCATCTTTGGTGAGTATTCATTTAATTGATCTGATTAAAGAAATGAATACTAAGTTAGTTTTCATGATAGGAACCAAACATGGAATTCCTCAATAAAATACCCAAGAAATTACATACGTTCTTGGGTGAGGTTTGGGATCCAATTGGAGATGGGAATCACGGAGTTAGAGTCATTTCTAAATCTCTTGGTTATGAAGAACATGAATGGTTTAAAGTTAGCAAGGAAATGATTGAAACCTTAGAGAAACATAAATTATGCTAAATTAAGATGCTTGGTGGTGCAAAGGAGGTTGAAAAGATTAAAAAAAGAATAGATGTTGAATACATCAATGAAAAGATTCCCTCCTCAAAATGGCTCGCTAAATTAGATATGGGTCAAATCATAGCAGACACATATTCCAGACCTGTATGTTTCATTTCATTGGAGTCATGTGATACTTATACTCCAATGAAAAATGGTGTTAATGATCAATCAGATCCAATGTTCATTTCCTTTGTAAAAAATAATGACTAGGTTCTATTAGTAATTGAGGGAGAAATGATTCAAATCCCACCCATTTTCAAATCATAGCAGACACATATTCCAAACCTACATGTTTCATTTCATTGGAGTCATGTGATACTTATACTCCAATGAAAAATGGTGTTACTGATCAAACAGATCCAATCTTCATTTACTTTGTAAAAAATAACCACTGGGTTCTATTAGTACTTGAGGGAGAAATGATTCCAATCCCGCCTCTAGTAGAAAACCACGCTCCTTGATTTCTAAAAAAGCCTCTGGTTGGGTTGATCATCTCAAACATCAACTTCAAATGTATTCTAGATTAGAGAGATTATATACTTTGAATTCATTTCATTATTGGGTTTCATATAAATTGTAATTCTAATGCAGCTAATAAGTTCTATTGATGTAAAGGGTTATCACATTTTGAACATCATTATGCTGAGTGTTTTGAGTTCACATTAAAAAGTTTATATGATTCTGTGAAACCAGGACCACTGCCAGTTCATTGCAAGTATGTGAGTTGTGAGGTTGACAGCAGCAGCTTGAGGAAGAAATGAGAAAAAGAGCAGAATAATCATAATGAGAAATACCAACGGTTATATTGGGCGGATGATTCTCTAATTGTAAAGATCAGGTGAGGACTTGGCTTGATTACAGGAACGTGGCAGCTAAAACAATCATGATATGAGTGAGGGAATTCTAAGGCAAGAGGTAAAGAACCCGTACATCTGATTTGGTATGGAGAGTTAGAAATTGATGAACACAGATGAGAAATGACAAGTGAAAATGAATCTGAATAGAATGGATGTCATCAGATTGAAGATGGACATTGGATCACTGATTACAGTATTGTAACAGTCAAGTTTCATTGAGAGACTTGGATGAATGATTTTGATCCAACAACAACAATGATCTTGAGGGATGGATGACAATGATGAGAAGAATGGATGAGAAATAAGAAAGAGATTGAGATTAGAATGACCAAGTTCTTGGTGTCAATCTGGGGCAGCCTATCCTGTGAGAGGAGTATGATCAAGCGTGTACTCCAAATCTGAAGTACAATCACTGGGTAAGAGCTTCAGTGAGTTCCAAAAAACATCATTATATTGAGTGCTTTGAATGAGAGTTTAATGATAAGTCAGTTCAACTTGTGTTGGGCTGATTCCATCACAAGCTTAACTTATGTTAAGCTTGGGATGGGATCAGGTTAACACAAGTTGAACTTGTTTTTTTTTGGTGTTTTTACTTTAAAGCGGCTCAAAAGACTTGTATTTTTTTGGAAATTTTACTTTAGGGCTGGTCAAATTACTTCTTTTATTTTTTGCCTGGTCAAAAGACCAGTATTTTTTTGTAAATCTTACTTTAGGGCTGGTCAAAAGGCTTCTGTAATTTTTGGGCCCTTTTACTTTAGGGTTAGTCAAGTTAAACTTACTGTAGGGCTTTTCAAGTTACTTTTATTTTTTTTGATGTTTTTCTTTAGTTCTTGTCATGTTCCTGGTATTTTTTTTGTTGTTTTTACTTTAGTGCTTGTCAAGTTACTTTTATTGTTTTTGGTGTTTTAACTTTAGGGCTTGTCAAGTTACTTTTCTTTTTTTTGGTGTTTTTAGTTTAGGGCTAGTCTATTTACTTGTCTTTTTTTGCACCTTTTTACTTTAGGGCTAGTCCATTGCATAGCCCCAGTTTTTTTTTTTTATTTATTTTATTTATTTATTTGTTTTTTTTTAACCAAAAAATCAACATTTTTTGATTTCTTTGATTTTTTGGTTGATTCATGTTTTTTGGAAGGTTTATTTGATTGATGGGTTATGTTAGTGCCCTTTCATTCCATTTTTTTTGGCTCACCGCGGTCTGGTGGCGCGTGGAATCCAACAGGCCATTGGACCATGCTGGGTGGGCCGCACAACTCTTTGAGCCGTGGGGGGTTATACAAGGCTTGGATTGGAGCGTGTTTTGTGGCACACGGCTCACTTTGAACTGTGTCCATGGCTCAATGAGCTGTGAATTTAAAATTAACCTTGCACAGTGGATAAATTAGGCTGTAGGGTCCACCATGCCAGACCCAAAAAATAAAAAAAATTAAATTAAAATCACTGAAAATTGAAACAAAACCAATAATCAATAAAATCACAAAAAAAGGGTGCTGATAAATTAATGACTCCCAGTTTTGTGGGAGTTTTGTAGGGCCCCATACAACCTTTGGGAGTTTTTTAGGGCCCCACATGATGCAATAAACACATGGGGGCCCATAAACTACTCCAAAGGGTTATTCCAAACAGGGGCAACCCCTGGGGGGCCATATACCCCCCATTATGGGCATTTTTGAATTTTTTACCCCCGTAAACACCCATTTGGACCTGTGTACGGGGTTTACAACCCCCTGGGGTTGTGCAAGAATTTAATTATTTTTATTTTATTTATTTTGTTTTTTTTAACCAAAAAAACCAACATTTTTTGATTTTTTGGTTGATTTCTGTTTTTTTTTTGGCCCACAATGCTTTTAGTTGTGTGACACAGAACACAAATAGATTCTATTTAGGTACAACTCCTCATGACTTGAATTTAATTGTGTGTGGTGCTACACAAAACTGAACTTTCATGTGGGGCTACACAACTGCAGTCAAGTTTTGTGGAGGCTACACAACTTGATTTTAGTTTTTTATTTGCCACAGGGCCCATTTGAGTTGTGTACAGGACTCAAATAAGTCTTGAATTGACCTAAAAAAAATTGAAAAAAATTGAAAGAAATTCTGTACCACATTTTTTTTCTGCCAGCTGAAATTCTGTGTCCTGCCCTACTATATGGGAGTGCACACCAGTGCACTGACAATCAAAAAATCCAATTTTTGATGATGTTTAACAAACATGGTGTGTAGGAAAGATGAACTATTGTTTGAGAAGCAACATCAACAAACTAACAACAAATTTTTCTTAAGTCATCCACCAACATCTACAAAATAAAAAAAATACAAAATCACAAAAAAAATATCAATAAAATCAATAAAATCACAAAAAAAAATTGAAAAAAAATCCTGGACCACATTTGGGTTTTGAAAGCTGAAATTCTTGGTGTTGCCCTATTATACAGTGGACTGACTATCAAAAAATGGAATGTTTGATGGTGTTTCACAAACATGGTTTGTAGGAAAGATGAGCTAGTGTTTGAGAAGCAGCATCAACAATCTAAAAAGATTTCCACAAGTCATCCACCAAAATCCAAAATATCAAAAAAACATTATAAATTAGAAAAAAAGAAATTAAAAAAAATTAGAAAAAAAATTAAAAAAAAAATCAAAAAAAAATTAAAAAAAAAATTAAAAAAAAAATTAAAAAAAAAAATTAAAAAAAAAAAATTAAAAAAAATTAAAAAAAAATTAAAAAAAAAATCAAAAAATTAAACAAAAAAAATGAAAAATCAAAAAAATCAAAATAAGAAAAATAAAAAAAATAAAAAAAAATCACAAAAATCAGAAAGAATCATGGACCTCATTTGGGTTCTGCAAGCTGAAATTCTTGGTCCTGCACTACTATATGGGAGTGCACACCAGTGCACCAAGTATTCAAAAATTGAATGTTTGATCTTTTTTTGAAAACGTGGTTTTTTAGTGAAGATGAGCTAGTTTTTGAGCAGCATAATCAACATTCTAAAAAGTTTTCATTTTTCACCAAAATAAACCTTCAAAGTACAAAAGAACTATCATTTTTGTTACCAAAAATTGATCATTAAAAGAAGAATGAAAAATGATTTAAAAGAATTGCAAGAACTACAATAGAAATCAAAGCAAAATAGTTCAACCGTAAATTGACAAAAAAACACCAAAGAACGGGAATTGTGGTTTAAGGCCCTCTAACCAGTTTAAAAAAAATATTTTGGTACTGGGGCTGCTTGCACGTTGTAAGACTCCAAACGGTGCTGGCTGTGGCAGTTCCATGGAGGGAAAGGTGCTGTTTTAGGCTGCCCTCCTGAGTGTTGCAAAAATATTTAAATGTAACCAAGATCAAGTTTCAGAACTTTAAAGTGAGGAATCAAGTATTAAGGATAAAGTTTGATAATAGTTGGTAGAAATGGAAAAGAACTATCTGAGGCAAGATTACGTGGGAGATATTTGAACAAAATAAGTTTAAAGTTTGTTTAAAGTTCAAAAAAACAAAGCTGTTGTATTTAAAAAATGCCCACAAGCTAATAACTCTGGTTTTCAGCAGAATATTGGGGATGATCAACTAAAAGCCCAACAAACCTTCAGGTTCTCAATGAACCCGCCCAACTCTCCGCAATCAAGCGCTTGAAGGGTACCAGATAACTGAGGGTGGCTGTACAAGACAAAGCACAATGTTTTGAGAAGCTCTAAAAGCAAAAAGTAACTGATTTGAACAGGGATAACCTCAATACTTCTCAAGGAACTCAAGAGTAGGCTGGCAGAATGCAACTTTACAAAATAAAAGGAGGTATTAAACTCCAGTTTTTAAGCTTAAAAAAACCTCTTCAATTAAATGTGATTGGCTCCAGAAAGATGATCAAGAAAGGATCAAGACCAGTATGGTCAGAGAAAGGGATCAAAGAGTGGTTTAACACACTCTAGAGTTCTAACAGACAGAATTCTCTTCAACCAGAAAGGCTATTGGTTGGTGATAAGCATCAGGCCTCAGAGGGGCAAAGAATCAGGATAAAATGGATCAGGGGGCAATCAAAGATGTACCCAGGATAATGATGATAGATTACTATGATAATGGGGGGGACATATAGACACACTCCTATGGGTGATTAGAAAAATGTAGGGGACAGTCCCTCGTTTTATGGGCCATGGTTCCCTTTAGACTATTTACAAAAGATAACACATCTAGAGGAGAAAAAAATTGATTGAAATTCTTTTTGGGGTGATGTTAAATTCATGGCTCCAGGCGTGTGGGATTGGTGTAGGGCCCCACACAGCCTGTGGGAGTTGTGTAGGGCCCCTCAAAGCGTGGGGGTGCATACACTACTCCATATAATTTATTATTTATTATTTATTTTTTGGTTTTTATTTTTTGTTTTTTATTTTTTGTTTTTTATTATTTATTATCTGTTATTTATTATATATAATTTATTATTTATTATTATTTATAATTTATTGTTTATTGTTTATTGTTTATTATTTATTATTTATTATTTATTATTTATCATTTATTATTTATTATTTACTATTTATTATTTACTATTTATTATTTATTATTTATTATTTATTATTTATTATTTATTATTTATTATTTATTATTTATTATTTATTATTTATTATTTATTATTTATTATTTATTATTTATTATTTATTATTTATTATTTATTATTTATTATTTATTATTTATTATTTATTATTTATTATTTATTATTTATTATTTATTATTTATTATTTATTATTTATTATTTATTATTTATTATTTATTATTTATTATTTATTATTTATTATTTATTATTTATTATTTATTATTTATTATTTATTATTTATTATTTATTATTTATTATTTATTATTTATTATTTATTATTTATTATTTATTATTTATTATTTATTATTTATTATTTATTATTTATTATTTATTATTTATTATTTATTATTTATTATTTATTATTTATTATTAATTATTTATTATTTATTATTTATTATTTATTATTTGTTATTTATTATTTATTATTTATTATTTATTATTTATTATTTATTATTTATTATTTATTATTTATTATTTATTATTTATTATTGATTATTTATTATTTATTATTGATTATTTATTATTTATTATTTATTATTTATCATATATAATTTATTATTTATTATTTATAATTTATTAATTATTATTTATTATTCATTATTTATTATTTAATGGAGGCTACACAACTTTATTTTAGTTGTTTATCGTGCCTTAAAACTCAAGTGTAGCATGCCACACAGCCCATTTGAGGCGTGTAGCATGCCACACGGCTCATTTGAGCTGTTTAGGGTGCCACACGCCCCATCGGGCCATGAATTTAACATTACCCTTTTTTTTATCATGAGAAAACAAACAACAACCCAAAAAATTGAAATAATGAAAAAAATCTTGAGTGAGCAGGAATGGAGCGGCACCAGCCTGTGCCAATTATTTGCACACGCAGGAGCGTAACAGATGAGGAGCCGCACGGTCAGGCTGAAGGGCACGGACAACCACTGCCCCGCGGCTGATTTTGCAAGAGCAGAGACCTCAAAAGTTGGGGGAAGGAACTTGCGCTTTTTGCACGACCGGTGATGGTGATGGTGGAGTGGTTTGAGATTAGTGATGGTCAATTGGTTGATTGGTTGACCAATGAGGGAGAGATGGGTGGTGAGATTGGTTGTGGGAACAACCAATCAGCTCAGGTGATGGGGCTTGTTCCCTTGACCAATGTGGCACGGAGGATCAGGAAGCTAGAGGGGGGGCATTGTGGGTATTAATAGCAGGGGGATGATAGACTGGGGCACCGTGGGCTGGGTTGAGAGATTCCAATGGATGATGATTACTGGAGGTGATCATGCGGTCCAATTAGCTTTATCAGAGGGATTTCTGGGAGATTTGGAGGTTTGAGTGATGGAGGGTGCTGGGGATAGAAAGAATTTCCATTGCCGTTGATGTTTACGTCAAGGGCCAAGCAGTCTTGCCTGTGCGCTTGGCAAAAGGGACAGGACAATTATGAGTGGAGCAAGAGGGACCTGAACGCTGGGCATTGGGGTCTAAACACCTGAGAGATTCTCCTAGACAATTAGGAGAAGGGAAGGCTGGGAACTGGAAACTAAAATAGGTAATCATCCGGGAAAATATTTTTTTGATGAATGATAGCCAGAAAAAAATCATAAAAAATTTTAAATTTTTCTGCAGTGGTCCTGAGGTGTCCAGATTAGGTCACCACAATTTTCTTGTTATCATTTTTTTATTTTTGATATTTCCAATAAAAAAATACAGAAAAAGTTATAAAAGCAGTTTCAATTCCAATCTGTTTGTATGATACAGCTCTTTAAGGATTTTTGTTAAGACATTTATTATTTTTTACTTCAATATTTTTTATTTTTTTTTCTTTGAATGTAACATAAATAATACTTCAAAATGTAGAAAACCACTTTTCTTTTCAGTTATTTTCGCGGTGATCAATATGTTACAGGGTAACACTTTTTATTAAAATGAAAAATCATTTTTATTCCTATCTTTCTATGATATTCTAAGTACCTGACAAGGAAAAAATTTCATTCCTGATACTTAAAAAGAATATTCAAGAGAATGTGTTTTTTTGAATTTTTTTCATTTTAGATCCAATGTTTTGGGGTCAAGAATACATCCAAAAAAATCCCAAAAAACAAATTTAAAAGATCTCTAATTTATTATTCAACTATTTGAGAATTTAAATTTAATGCCAAAAAAGTATCCATTGAAAATGCAAAGAAATTGTTACACAAATTCATTGGAAATTATTTTGGTTTTTGTATTTTTTTATTTATTTTTAAATCAGTTTTTGAAGTCCTTAAAATGCTTCCAATTTTTTCTAACCTTTGTGGAATCAATTTAACAAGAATTTGGTGTCAGAAATTTTTAAAAACAAAGTTTTTGAAATACCTGTGTCTTCAATAATTTGCTGTTGTGCACAGAAGATAACAGGGATGTAAAATACTCACAAATTTATTTAAGGGTAAGGCTTTTTAAAAAAAATAATGCACCAAACAAATCAAAAAATGAAAAAATGAAAAATGAAAAAACTGAAAAAATTCAAAAATCAAAAATCAAAATAATAAATTAATAATAACATAAAAAAATGTCCCTGAACTTAAATTAAAGTAAAAAAATGTAGAATTAAATCAATCAAATACAAATTCATTAATTCAAAATATCATTATTAACAGTAAAAAATACAAAGAACAAAAAGAAAAAAAAGAGATCAAGAATTGAATGATTTGACTGAAAATTTACCAAAGCATTGAAATTTCCAAAAAAAAATTATGTATCCCAAAGAATGAAAAAATACCTTTTTTTCAAATTATGTCAATTTCTCTTTTGAAAGATAAAGTTATGGAACCCTTAATTATCAGGAAAACCTTTGAGAAACCATTCACATTTGATTAAATCCCATATATATTTTGAACAAATATTATTTACTTGACTGTATACCCAAATTTCTTCATTAAATAAAATTGAATTCCCCCTAATTCAAAATTTTTTTATTCAATGCATGCACTATCATTACTTGGAATACTCAAGAACTGGTACAAAAAAATTTCCTCAGGTTGCTACTCAAGTTAGAAACCAAGTTCTCACAGATTCAAAGCCAAACCAAAACAAGTTCCGGGTGCTATACCTGCCAGCAGGTGCAGTCTTTTTTTTCATGGTGCATTGTGTGCTCAATAGGTCTTGATAGCTGTCAATTGGACAAAATCCTCAACAAGGATTCATTAATTGATGGATCCTTGTTGAGGCTTTAAAAGCAAAATTATGTTGATCCCCACTCTAATCTTTCTGCCCCCTGCCTTTCCCCTGAATAACTTCACCTACCATATCCCTCTCCCCTGCCTTTGAACTTCATCACTTTAATTGAAACCCCCCATTTGACTTTGTCCTCCATCAATTTCATTTTTTTTTAAAATTAAAATGATGAAATGACTGTTTTTTATTCCCTTTTCAGGGGTTTCCCCTGTTCTAATCTATACATAATTTCACACACCAATCAAACTCTGCCACAATAATGCCTAGAAATAGCAAAAAAAATCCTAATTACATGATGAAATGAATTATAACATTACAAGCCTACAGGTTATGAGCCCCCATTCTCAAATTAACATCCCCAAATATTAAAATTGTATATTTTTTTCCTTTTTCTATGTTCTACTTTCTTTTTCCTTTACCTCCCCATCTTTTTCCCTCCAAGGAGCTTCCTGGATTAACCTTGGTATAATTAGTGATTAAGTAGGTTTCTCTGAAACCTTCCAACATCCTGGTGCTTTGAAACCACTTGGATACCAATCAAAGTAAAACCTGGGACCTGGGCCTCCTTGTTTTCCTATCCCTTTTCTTCATTGCCTCCTTTACCAGTCCCACTCACCATTTTTTTCCCTTTCCTTAACCATCTTGTTTTCTCAGTCCAAACCACCACACTTTTCTTTCTCTTACCTCTTTCAATCTGGAATCATTGCCATAAAACTATGTCAACCAAGAACACCCCACCACTTGACCAACCAATAGTGGAAGCACCACAAAGACCACAAAGGCGCTTGGCGTCAAACCCACACCTCCCAAAGAACATGGCACAATAAACCCAGGAAAACCTGCCCACTGCCTCAAAACCACCTGCAGACCACTGGGAAAGAAATACAATCATCCCTCCAAATATGGTACCAACAAGATTGGAACCCAAAGATTGCAACTGGAAGTTAACAACTTTGTAAGTAAATTAATAATGAATGCAACCATCAGAATACACCCCAAATCCATCCCCCACACTGATGGAGCAAACATCAGTCAATGAATACAAGACCTGAAGGAGCTGGGTAGCAAAAGAGTTTTGGACTCTGAGTTCTTCTTAAACCCCCTGAAACAACTCAATTCTTGAAAGGATTAGCATAGCAATTATACTCTCAAAGCTGCCTGCAGAGATGAGATGCAAATTAAAGGACAACCTTTCAAGCTACCTAATTTACAAAGCTGTTTTTCAAAGTTTAAACGATTTGATTCAATTGGAACAAATGAACCTCTGGAAAATGTTCCTTTCTTTCACACTGGACGACTCCATATCAATGTTGGAGACATCCAAAAAACTACAGAATTTGTTTGAGGAATGGTAAAAAATGCATGTGGCATTGGACAGGGAATATTTTTGAGGTTTTTAGTACAAAAAAGTATTCCTACCAACTTGCGCTTGAATGAAAAAGTCAACAGGAGAATTTAACACCTAATACTCAAAGATAGGAAGAGACAAATTACGCTGACAACTGTCTTTTTCATTGTTGATTTGTGCAGACAAAAACTTCAACATGACACACAAGACAGAAAACTGAAACCCACCTCAATTTTCAACACAACAAACGTGGAAATCCTGGTATTGGACAACAGCAACTTTCCCAATATCATATACCCCATAAAGGCCTACCTTGAGAAAATCCTGGAGGCCCAGTGGGACCAAGCGGTAAGTTTCTTTGCAAGGAGGGCAGCCAAATGTTGTAACTGCGGCTCAGAAAGGCACATCAGACTGAACTGAAAGGAAAAGAGACGTCAGAACAACCATTAACAAGGACACTTGTACAGTACCCCTTTTCCCATGCCCACATGCTACTCCCAACCTCCCATCAACCCAATCTTTGGGGTGGTTTACCCACCAGTTCAAGTGGGAGGTTCAAACCCCCCTTTCCTGCAAGCCTCACCAGCGGCACTACCAACTGCCCAACCACAACCTGTTCTCTGCCAAGCAGACTAATACTTTCCCCCTCAATGGCAGGCAGACCCACAGCCGGGGCAAGCAGGCAACAATGCTTACACCAGGATGATCAAGCTGGGCTCACTACCAAACAATCTGTTCAAAATATCCGTCAACTCCTTGGGAGTGAGCTCAAAAATAAGTGCTCTTACCATTATAGACACTGGTGCATCACACAGTCTGAAGGGCTGCCTCTCTCTGTTACATAACTTTTGCCTGCTCATACACCCCATACTTCTCACTGGAGCAACCAAAGGGGAAAAAAGCCATCTCACTGGGCATGGATCCCTGAGGTTCTGAAATTTGGATGGGAGACAGGTATTTTTAAACAGGGTCCTATACAGCAAGGCAACAAATGCAACACTCATCTCTCTGGAAATTATCAGGAGGGACAAAGGGATTTTTGCATATGAAGTAGCTAGGGACTTTTTTGAGATATAACCACCATAATTTTCCCATTTTTTTTCTTGTCCTTTTGAAATTCAGAATTGATGGTGGTACATTCACATACCTTCAATGCATGTGTCCTTTCTTCCACACCTGACCTACACTAACCCTGGTGCCCCATCCCTACAAGCTGACACAAACACTACGGTGTCTGCCTTGCCAGTGTCCATTGAGGACTAAATTATAATATTTGTTGCGCCCATGGGAGATTGGGACCCCCACAAATGGAGCAAGACTGAGCTGACAAAAGACAAGAAATGCCTCCTTTTCTGGCGCCAAGTTTTTGGTTATGGGGGCCTGCAACTGTTAAGAAGAATGATATCTGCAAAGCTGTGCTTCAGCCTACCAGAGCAGTTTCCAAGCGGAGTAATTCACTTCCCAGTGTGTGCCGTGAGTAAGAGCACAAAGCTGAATCTGCTTGATTGTTTGCACAGGAACCCAAATAAGCTAGAAATCCTAACTGTGGACCGTTTTGGGCCATTCAACACTCCAATGTACCAGAATGGCCAATTTCTCCTGAACCTCAGAGATTCCAGAACCAGTTTTTCTTTTTGAAGTTAATCAAGAAGAAATTGGATGTGGCACACTTCATCTTTAGAACTGCCAACAATTTAGAGCTGAAAACCAGGTGTAAATTGAAGATACTCCAAAGCAACAAAAGGGGGGGAGTTTTCCAACAAGACCCCAGCACTCTTCCTGGTCAGCAAGGGTATCCACATAGAACACTTGCTCCCTTATGACCATTACCACAATGGGATTATCTAGTGTTGCAAAAAAACAGTGGGGGTCATGGCACAGACAGTTCTTAACAACAGCATATTACCCAGGTCTTTCTGGGGTTTTTTTTGCACATGGGCCACATACACATTTAACAGGATACCTAAACAAGTGGGTGGGATGGTCACACCCCACCAGTTGATGTTCAACCGGCTGAATATTTTTGGCGGAAATGCACACGTGCATGTGCTGGTGGAGAAAGGTAAAAAATTTGAGAACTGGGCCATTGAATGTTGCGTGGTGCCCTACCTTGAAGATTCAAAGGGATGGCTGTTCTGGATTCCCAACCAGAACTACTTTGTTAAATCTTTGATGGCCCATTTTTTTGAGAATATCCCAGACATCATCCAAGCCGGGGCACAACTACCAACTTTGCATCTTCTGAGCATGAAAGTAAACAAACTGATGCTAGGGAACTTTGAGAAGGAGGAATTGTTCACATTGCAAAAGTCCTGATTGACCATATCCTAGCAGCAGGTGCTGCAAAAAACATATCAGTCTGAAAGAGTTTCAAGCAGGTGATGAATGCAGAAGACTGGAAGAGGTGGGTGGAAGCAATAGAAGCTGAGTTACTGAATTTAGACAAGATGGGCTTCTGGGAAGCACTACCTTTACTGGAGAGAAGAAAGGCATTGAAATATTAATTAATTTTTGTGATAAAAGAGGCCTTTGAGGCAACCAACAAAATCTACAAGGCAAGGTGTGTTGCCAAGGGATTGATGCAGGAGAAGGGTATCACTTTGACAAAACCTTTTCACCAACTGCAATGTTGGTGTCACTTTGGTTATTATTAAAAATAGCAGCAAAAAATGACTAGCCCATGTACAGTTTTGATTTTTTGAGGGCCTATCTGAACTCTGCAATCAGCAGGGAAATATATTGGGTGAATGCCCCACTGGGCATGACCTTGCCCCCAGCATACGCCCTGCGGTTAAAAAAGGCCTTATATGGCACATTACAAGTCGTGCAATGTTGGTGGCACCATTTTCAAACAATCCTCTTGACACTAGGGGACACTCCCACAAAATACAATTCTTTGATCTACATCCTGTGCAGCAAACATGAATCAGGCTTCATATGGGTCTAAATTGACAATGGTGTGATTACAGGTTCCTTGGTGACTTTCCTGGAAAACCTTGAGAAAGGTCTGAAGGAAAAGCTGAAGATCAAGTGGAGAAAGAACATCTTGAGAATTGTTGGTGTAGAAGTGACCAGGTTGAAACTGGGATTCCAGTTACACCAAGCAAAAATGATCAATCACATATTGGACCAATTCTGGTGCGGTGGTCCAACAGTTGCCACCCTGCTACCAGCAAACTTCAACAGTGTCTCAAGCACAAGTGGAGCAATTGATGCTGGTAAGTACCTCTCCATTGTTGGATCCCTGAGTTACCTAGTCGTTGGCACAAGACCAGGCCTTGCGTTTGCGGTGAACTACTTATCCTGGATGGATCACACTGGAAGGGTATAAGACACCTGCTGAGCTACCTGCCAGGAACAAAGGAACTGACTCTCAACCTGCACCCAAAGCAGTCAGACAAGGATCTGAGGTGCTACTGCAATGCCTCTTGGGGTGGTGAGTTTTTGCTTTCCTCCTAGGCAGTTTTCATCTCTTACTTGCAGTGCCCTATCCTGTGGGTTGCCAGGAGACAAGTGACGGTGGCTGCTTCCACCCGCCATGCTGAGTACATGGCCTTAGGCGTGGGCATGAAAAATATGCTTTGGGGGATTGACCTGCTAGAAGACTGCCTCGGATGAGACCTTGAGGGCACGTCTTCTGCAACAATGAATTAGCCATCAGAGTGGCATTAGATGACTTGTCCAACAAGCAAACGCATCACACCAACCGTGATTTTTTCATTACAAACAACACACTATTTAGAGGTGATACTAAGGTCCACTGTGTGGGCACAAGGGAACAACTGGCTGACATTTTCACAAAAATGTTGAGCAAAGAGCTGTTGCTGGACTCAAGAGCAAGAGTTATGTGATGGCGCCAGGATTATGGTTGAGGGGGGGGGGATGTTGTAACCTATACAGAAGTGTCACACATCAATCACACTCAACCATAATACTGCCTATAAATAGCAAACAACAAACAATCCTAGGTACATGATGCAATGAATTATGTACAACATTACAATCCTACATTCCCGACCCTTATTGAGCGGGGATCCGCGGAAGGGACAATGGTGGGACCCGCTCGCCAAATTCTCAATAACTGTTGCGCGGGCCCGACTTATCGCAACAAGGGTGCAAAATCGGGTTTCAACAGTTCCACCCTCGCGCGCCTCGACAACTTGCCAAAATTGTCGAGGATTTTGTCGAGACGGTGGTAGATGCTCTAACACCTCATACTAATCTATGCACCGCAGGATAAAAGATCGCCACCATCAAAGTTATGCATATTGCCAATAAAATCGCACCCACGAGTGCTTGATACTTTTCTAGAGTCAGAGGAACGCATACTGGTTTGGGTTCCGCGGAGTAGGTGTTGGTTAATTTTTCACTGCCTATCTCGTTAAAGGTAATAGATTTCAACGTACCTCCACCGGTTTTACTTTGGCTTTCCGTGATTGAGATCCCTAAATTTGTGGGTGCTGGCAAGACTGGCCCTTTCTCTGAGCGTTTGGTAATTTATGCGGTACCAAAAAAGTCGTCAGAATGTAAGAAAATTGATTGCATCGACCTCATGGGACAGGAAGTGGTACCTAGATCGCTATTTGTGGTGGCACTAAACGGTTCTCCCACCGTTTTTTCTTCTTTCTGGTTTCTAATCTTATTCAAGAGCAATTTCTTCGAACTAATCACGGTTTCATGTGGGTTGCAAGGTTTAAAGTCCACTAGAGTAGGTGGTGTGTTGATAGATCATCAGTTTCCTGGCCGACTGCAGATGTAGGAAGAATCGAGTGAATCATGCTTTCTTAGTTTGGCTCACCTTGAGTTTCGATATTATCCGCAAGATGTCTGGGGCTGGCGGCTGGCTCGCCGGAGGGAAGCTTCTGGTTGTCCGCTGCTTGCGTTACTGTCGACGCAGCGAATTCACGGAAAATATCATCAACTTCGTCTGTGGTAAAAAAATAAATAACGTAGAAGGATGATGCTTGCTAAAAAAATTTAGCGCACTTGCACTCATTGAAAATTCATATGTTGTATCCCGGGCCGGTAGTTTCAACATTGCACGAGTTGTTCCAAACACAGCCCACGTGATAAAGCACCAATAGGATCTAGAGGTATTCATGTCTCGAAAAGAAAATGAAACAGTTGAAAAATAGTTATAGAGATGCTTCTGCAAGTAGATATAGCTTGATTATTCACAGTATTATAGGTGAACTAACATGAAAAAAGAAAGGTATGTATGAGGGTGCTTCAGGTTACCAAATGATCCTATTGGCGACTGAAGCGCTCTTAACCCGTTCCTTTAATCATTTCTTCCAGAAAGTTCCCTAGAAATCGATCTATCCTGATTTCGTCGCAGTCCGTCAGGAATGGGTGATGCGCTAGACCGACGTGGACCGGTTCGTACCATCGGAGAATGATTCGTTGAACGGTGCTAGGATATCAAAAACCTGAACACTTGATCGGCATTTCGACTCCTGTACCTGAAACTGATGGGCACCAGAACCATGATGAGCCGCGCGGGACGCTAGCAACTGCGAAGGATATGTACATTTCGATCTGGTTTCTTCAAGTTCATTCCGGTTACGTGACCAGCTCTGAGTCTCAAAGCTCTCCAACCATCAGTAGTCCATCTGGCTGTGGATCAGCACAAACGAAAGATGCCGATGCTTGTATGTACATACATGCGTACAAGTCCGCGGGGTCGATTCCGCTTGTGAACATGAAACAGTCCGCTTGACAGGGTTGGAACCATGCTGCAAAGCTCCATCAACTTTGATCCCAAGCGCCTTACCTTGCGTGAGGCACGCAACGGTTCATCGGAGATCGGTAAACCCCATTACATGAGTCGGGCATAGATTCATCCACGGCTCTTGATTATAGAATGGTCATTTGATCCGCTGTTCACAGAGGTAGTGGGAGCAAATCGTGCCCCACAAGTTGTACGTTGTAAGTATCTGATTCCTGGGAAGATCGACGCACTCCAACCCGATTAGATTTTAGGAGGGGAGAGTGGTTGATCGAGTCTCAGAAAAGTACGTTTCACGGAGTCGGATCGACATCCAACTCAAAAAAGGTGACGAAAGTTGCGTCTATAAGGTTTGATCAGTCTTTCGGTGGACAGCCTATGGGCATGAGGGAAAAATGCCTCTCAAGGGTATTGGAAACTATGGGCTAGATCCCAGACCATAGGATGAGGTTAGCGAGGGCACCCCCAATGTTTGATGAACTCGGGTCGTCAGGTAGCGGCCCGTTAGCCAAAAAAATATGGCTAGCGAGCGATCTATGAGCGAGTTTCACGCTGGCCGCCTCCTTTTTTTTAAATAGATGAATAGAGCAATGGGTTTTGCCTGGGCGCACTAGATACATTTTGTAGAATTCAAATTGCGCAATAAACTAAGAGCAGAGATGAAGGGAAAGAAAAGAAATAGATCACGTGACAAAGTATGCGTAACAGCTCTTACCTAAGAGCAGAGACAATGATTTTGACGTAAGAGGTAAAAGAATCAAAGAGAGTAATGAATAAGAATGGATTGAGTTGAGGATAATGAGAGTGTGGATTGAATTGTGTGAGTAACGGATGAAGTCGGAGTAGGTCGAAGCTCCAAGGAGGTGATGGCCTTGATGGCCATGCTTGGGATCTGACGAGACTGCCAGTTGGAGTGATTTGTGGAGCGAGGGTGTGTAGTACTGGTAAGAGGAGTGAACGTTTGCGTTATGGCAGGGAGTAATTAGTGATTGAAGGATTGTTACGATGATGCAGAACAGAATGGTATAGTAGGGTTGAATGACGGATGGATGATTAGAGCGGGGTGCATACTCGTGCTCCGTTTTATAGACGCAGCCCAGAGATTCTTCCGCAAGAGCTTGGGGCATGTGAGGCGGTGCTGTTGGACGAGAGCAGGAGCGTTGACCCTGTGAATTCCCAGTTGTGCTGGGTCGCAATCAGTAGAGATTGGTAAGTGTGGCAATATTAGGCGTGGAGAATAATGATGCAACGTGGTGACGAATTCATCTCACCACGATTCAGCTCGGTACCAAGTGTATGTACCTGCTGGTGCGAGCCTTTTTCCAGATTGGACTGGCTTGGAATGCAGTGTCTACGGGCTGGTTGCAAGTGGCCTCATCTTGACACATTTCAGCTTCAAGGATGGCAGAAACTTTGTAGTCTAACAACCTCTGAAGTTTGAGAAGAAGAAGAAACAAAATACAAAAATGTCTGCATGATTGTGATGAGACCAAAGGGATTTGAGAGGAGAAGAGAAAGGAAACAGATCAAATAGGATAAAAAGGACAAATACGAGGGAAAAGGAAACAAGGAGGGCACTGGGGAAATGGGCACATGTACCAAAACACAGGAGCAAAAGATGGTGTCCGGGATAGTGAAGAATTGTGGACATTGATTAATGTCAAGTTTTGACCTCCATCATCTTTCCGCTCACCACCTTTTTTCAGTGCTCCTAAATATCAAATCATTTATGTTTGAGATACTACTTTTCCTGGTAAACAAGTTCAGTGGACCAGTAAACCCTGTCCAGTTGTCAAGTGAGGAAGGACCCATAACAACCAATCAAGACCCCTTTTGAAGTAATTCAAGATCAGTCATCAACAAGATAAGGCCTTTCAACAAGGGATTGAAGGCCCCTTGACAATTTCTCAAGTCTACTTGACAAGGGTAGGAAGTCCGCAGGACAAGTCAAGCCACCACTGTAGTTTTTGACCAACAAAAAAAACCCCTTGATGGGTTTAGCTGTTTGTATCAGGGTCAAAAGACTTTGGCTGATTACAATTACAAAAAAAAAAAATTCTTGGGAAGATATTGTGTGGTACATTGAAGATTGATATATATGATGACTGACCTCATGGTCAATCCTGTTGACCACCAGCCTTCACACCCTGGTCAACAGGCATGGTTTGCTTGAAATCATGATTTCATTTTGCAAGAGAACAAGGCCTGTCTTCTAGCAAACAAGGCTGCAACACCCGGTAAACAATTCTACTGGACTTGATCCACTCAGTTTGTGGAATTTTTTACCAGGAAAAGTGGTACCTATAGATAATTTTGACCAACATTATCATTATCCATATTTTTTTAAAATACTTATAGCTTGTCTCAGCCTCCTTTTATCATTTTCATAAAGACATACATATTTCTGGTATCTGTAGTTTTCCAGCTGCCATATTATCCTATTCTTGTCACAGGCTCCCCATATACAAATGTCACTATTCTTAGTCTGTGTGATTCTCATCTTAAATTTCATGTCTCACCAACTTGCCATCTTTCCTGCTGTTGAGATATGATCAATGCTTTCATGCAGTCTTCAGGACCTCATTCCCTGCATGCTTGGAGTTGGTTACTCATTCATCATATGTCCTCACAAAGTGACATTGTCATTGACCTCTCCAAGCATATCTTGACCACCGTATAGCAAGTGTCCTTAGTATAGTTGGTAGTACACTTGCCATGCACATGAGAGACCTAGGTTCAATTCCCAGAGGACACACCTGATTTTCACATTCTTACACCTGCTTCATTGAATCCAACACATTTGTTGGTGCAACTTTTGGTTCTCTAGTTTTCCTTAAATACTTGGCTGTTTCTGATTCTGTGATTGCAAATCATCAGATTCTCCCCTTACAACTGGCCAATTTACTCAGACCTCACTGGATCTCTGGTTCCTTCTGGGCCCCCTTAAGGCAGATTTTAGTCTCATCAAAATCTGACTCTTGTTGGAAATGCGCAGTCTCTCTTCTCTTTTTCTCTCTCTCTCTAACTGAAATGTCACTCATGTGTCACCATTCCTGTCTCCATGTGTCTCTCTCTTAATTCTTCTCTCCTTTTCTTTCACTGCGTTCATGCTCTCATTGGGTCTCTTTCTCTTCTTTGTCTATCTCATTTGCTTGGAGGATCCATTCTCCTCCCTCAACTACTACTTACATTCACAATCTTACTACCCCTCTATGTGACTTATGATCACCTGCTCAAGACTTCCTTCTTATTTGGTGAGACCGTTGCTGTTCTTCACACTGCTGAGGACTTATAACTAACCCTTGGACCTCCTAGATTGCCACCTTCCTGTTGTACTTCTCCATCTCTATCAGCTCTCCTCTACTTTTGTCTTCTGTCCCTTTACTCTCTATCCGTGGTTTGTTCCCTTATAATTTCATCTGCTGTTTTCTAACATGTGTCTTGAGCTCATCATTCCTTATTGGCTCTGCACGTCAGACTGGTTTTGGTTCTTAGAAATTTTTAAAAATTTTATCACAATTAACAGTCAAAAGCGCACACCAAGGATCCAAACAAGATACCTCTTTGCATACACCACCAGTCACGCCTCACTATGGAGAACATCAATCCAACTATTCTCAAGACTACTATTGAGGCTATCCCTTTATTGACGGAAGACAACTTTACCATATGGCATACTTGAATACTATCTCTACTCAATCTAGCCAATTTAAAGGAAGCAATCAACTCTGACTCAAAACTGAACAACTCAGACAACACTATCCTGACCTCTGTATTGATCTCTAAACTATCTTCCTTGGTACATTCCAACATCATCAATTCTGCCAATGAGGAAGACGCTAAGTCAATCTGGAAATCCATCCTCAAACATTTCCTATCTTCCCAACCTGCAAATCAAGCCAGAGTATACACAACTTTGCTTCCATTGTCTTCAATGAAGCTGACATTCTATCTTTCATCACTGAGATTAAAACCGGGGTCAACAGGATCCACAAAATTGGTATTAATCTGCCGTCCAACATTCTCACCTATATGATTTTGGACAAGCTACCCAATCCCCTAAAGAAGATCAAGCAACAGATAACTCATTCCAACGTGGAATCCAAAATTACGCCCGTTGCCGTTCTCAACCATCTTTGTATTCATTTAAACAAACAACGGATGTCTGCTGCCGCCGTGGAAAATGTAACCACCTTGTTTACGGAAGCCTCTGGCAAATGCAAGCCTGGTCAACAAAATACCTTGGCCAATCATCCTCAGCATCAATGCTGGATGATGTTCCCTCACCTGCGCCCCAAGGCTACCAGCAACCACAAAACTGAGGAACACGTCAGCTTCCATTCCAATACTGCCACTATGACTGCCTCTGTGTTTATCTTAGACTCCGATTCCTCAGATCATATGATCTCTGATAATTCTTTTTTTAAATCATTAGAAAAATCCCAAAAAGGATTCATCAACACCAGCTGCGGACCAGGTAGACTGAAGATTGAAGGAAGGGGTACCGTCCATCTTTTTTCCAGCTTGGGGCCCATCTTTCTTGATAATGCGCTCTATGTGCCTAACATATCCTCCAATCTCCTATCTCTGCATCGTCTTCTTCTCACTGGTTTTGTAATCATGTTCCAATCCAATCACTTCCTTCTCACCAATCCCGCCAACTGCCAGCTGACGGGATACTACAAGAATCACCTTCCTATCATTGAACTGCATCCTGCGGTCTCTTCCTGCAATTTAACGGAATCCAAGCTCTTACACAAGTCCCTGGGACATGTCAGCTATCATTGCCTGCGGCATAAGCTTGATCTTCCCATTCGGAATCCTGTGGAATGCATACCCTGTTCCCTCTCCAAGATCACTCGTGCCTCCTTCAAGGTCAGAACTTCCACCGCTTCTAAGCCTTTTGAAGAAATCCACCTTGACACCATAGGACCCCTGCCTACCTCAATCAAAGGTCACCGGTACTTGGTGGTTCTTGTGGACTCATTCTCTTGCTACTGCTCCACCATTCCTGTGCAAAAAAAATGATGAAATATTGTTACAGCTGATTGAATCCATATCATTTGAGGCTAAACGGTTTGAGTACTTTCCCTCTGTTATACACTCTGATTGTGGCACGGAATTTATCAACTCTACCATGAACAAGTTCTGCAAGGACAACCTCATACACCAACGCACCTCATATCTGTACACCCCTCAGCAGAATGGTCTGGCTGAGAGATTTAATTGAACCATACTCAACTCCATTCAGACTATCCTGAAGGACTCCGGTCTATCTGCCAAGTGGTGGCATGAGATTACCAAAGCTTCTACGCTCACTCTGAATCAAATTACCGCTCATAAGTCCAAACACTCTCCCTATCAACTATTCAAGGGCTCAGTTATACCTCTTTCTTATTTCAAACCAATTGGGAACCCTGTGGTTTTCCTTAAACTTCCTAAGGCCAGCCACTCCAAACTTGATTGTCCCGGTTCCATAGGGAGACTGATAGGCTACAACCATGAACTACTCTTGTATTGATTACTGGTGCAAGGCTGTCAGATTGTTGAATCCAAAAACTTCCGATTTCTTGATTTTTAACCGGCTGATACAAAATCCTTGGATGCAGATGAATTTCATGTCAAAAACTTCCATCAGCAAAAGAAACAAATTCCTCTCACTGTCTACAAACCCCCCAAATCTCCTATGGAAAAATACTCCTCCATCTCTGCGGAATCGGTCTCTCATCCCTCTGAAGCTAGTTCAGACAACTTTGATCATAGTGACAAAAGCACTTCCTTCAGCCTCATTCCGATGGTCGCATCCTGAGGGAGAGAAAGCTGGCATTCAAACCTATCAAATACTCTCACCACTCTGAAGCAAATGAATCTATCAATCAGGCCAAGCAAGTTGAGTTGATGAACATCAAACAGCATGAAGTTTGGGAGGATAGTTGGGAAAAACCTGACCAAGTACTTCACACAATGTGGGAAGTGCATGATAAACCGGAAACTTCATTGTCTCCGGCTAAAACCAAGGCTTGCCTCTGCATCCAGGGGCTCCTACAAGTACCGGGTCTAGACTTCAGTGAAACGTTTGCCCCCACTGGGAAATTCTCATCCCTTCTTGTCATGATAGTTCTTGCCCTGGAAATGCAACTCCCTGTCAGACAATTTGATGTTAAGAGCACCTTTCTTTTTGCTCCCTTAGACGATGATATTTACATCAAAACTCCTAAAGAATCTCATCGCAAGGGTCCCTTCCTAAAACTCAAGAAATCCCTCTATGGGCTCAGGCAATCTCCCCCCAACTGGAATGGCACCTTCACTCAATGGTTGGAAAATCTTAATTATCATCAGTCTGACTCAGAAGCATGCCTATTCATTCACCAGAATCAATCATTTTTAATCTTCTTCCACCTTGATGATCTGATAGTGGTAGGAGATGTTGACAACTTTCAGACTGAATTTCTCACTAGGTTCCCTGAGTCCTCAGCACAAAATCCAGAAACTCTTCTTGGCATGGAAATGAAACTGACCAGCTCCCAATTTCTTCTATCTCAGCTTTGTCACATCAATAAAGGACTGGAGCTACTTCATCTAACTGACTGTCAATTGGTCTGCACTCCCATGATGCCGGGCATACAACTAAAGGAAGCCACTGAGGAAGAAAAACAGGAGTTCACCAAACTCAACATCAACTATTGAGCGTACACCGGCATGCTGAATTATCTGGCCTTCTGGACTTGTCCCAATCTATCTGCAGCTGTATCTCTCCTCTCAAGTTTCAACCACTCGCCAGGACTCACGCACTGGAGAGAGGTGCTGCACTGCTGGAAGTACCTAAAAGGGACTATCCACTACAATCTCTGACTATAACCAATGTCTATCTCCAACCCCAATCAACTTACCTTCTACACTGACACCACCTGGGGAAACAACGGCCCTGAACTCTTATTGCAATCTGGATACCTGGGGCTGTGGAAGGAATTTCCTGTGTTCTGGGGGAGCAAGAAGCAACAGAACATCACCTTTTCATCTACAGAGTCGGAACTCAATGCTCTCTCTGACGGTATTCAAGAAAGTTTGTGGCTTCAGCACTTAGTAGGAGAACTATGGGAGACCAAACCGGCTCCTACTCTCTTCAAAATAGACAACAAAGGATTGAAGGACAAAATCATTCATTTTGACTCCAATTCTAAAACCAAACATCTTGACATAAAAATGAAGTTCATACAGAAGCTGTACTCTGACGGAAAACTTGTTGTTGATCTGATCCCTTCTTCCCTCATTCTGGCTGACTCTCTATCAAAAAGTTCCCCTCTGTCATCACCCGCTACTCTCAACGCCACCATCTTGAATGATAAAACACACTCTCTCTCCAAATAACCTGGGGTTTTGGAAATGCGCAGTCTCTCTTCTCTTGTTCTCTCTCTCTCTAACTGAGATGTCACTCATGTGTCACCGTTCCTGTCTCCATGTCTCTCTCTCTTAATTCTTCTCTCCTTTTCTTTCACTGAGTTCATTCTCTCATTGGGTCTCTTTCTCTTCTTTGTCTATCTCATTTGCTTGGAGGATCCATTCTCCACCCTCAACTACTACTTACATTCACAATCTTACTACCCCTCTATGTGACTTACAATCACCTGCTCAAGACTTCCTTCTTATTTAGTGAGATCATCACTGTTCCTCACACTACTGAGGACTTACAACTAACCCTTGGAACTCCTAGATTGCCACCTCCCTGTTGTACTTCTCCATCTCTATCAGCTCTCCTCTACTTTTTTCTTCTGTCCCTTTACTCTCTATCTGTTGTTTGTTCCCTTATCATTTCATCTGCTGTTTTCTAACATGTGTCTTGAGCTCATCATTCCTTATTGGCTCTGCACGTCAGACTGGTTTTGGTTCTTAGAAATTTATAAAAGTTTTATCAACTCTCCTCAATTTTTCCCCCTTCTCCTTCCATCAAGCCTTAAAC